>SJYA01002364.1:536150-683678 GCA_006410615.1 Neotragus moschatus
TTTGATGTACACTTAAACTAATGCAACATTATAAATCAACAATAAGAAAAGAAAATTTTAAAAATTTATTAAATTTTATTAATTTTTTATTTATTAAAATAAAATATTTAAGAACAAGCTTATAACTTATCTTCATGAAAATATTAATAAATCACCTTCTTCCTGTCAGACACTGCTGTGGATACATAGTCAAGTTTATTTTTCTCTTTTATATATTAACTCTCTGTTCTAACTCTTCATATCCATTAAGATAATAGTTGCATAAAGTTTTAATTCAGTTGCTAGATTCAAGGTATGCATTTAAGTAAAAACACATATACACAGAAAAACAACCACATTAAAGGCTATTTTAATAAATCATTTTCTTCCTTTATACAGTTCAAGCAAACAATTAGATTGCTGAAGGACTGCATTTTACACTTACATAATTACAAATAACTTCAGAAAAATTGAGACTCTGAAGTATTAATAAAATATAAATAAAAGTACTAAGGTGAGATTTTGGTTAAAACTGGCATAAATGGCAGAATAAACAAAAGAAACAGAAAGCAATGTTAATTGTGCATAAAGAGAAAAGCGAGAAGGTAATGAAAGTTGATTGTCGATTCCCCTGCTTCCTGTATGATGCCTTCTCTAGTGTATCTCCGTATCTTTTTCTGCTTTTATGATTTTAACTTCATTTCTATGCAGTATTGCTGAAGCATAGGCTATATTAATATCAATGACTGTTAGTATGCCTCTTTTGAATTATATTTCTTTTAGCAAACCTTTTCTGAATAGGAACAAGATGAGTCTTTTGAATATTCAAAGAGAAATCTTAAGCAGTTACCAGGAAGCTGTACTTGGGCAGACTTTCAAAATAAAGAACAAAGCACATTTTAATTTAATTAAATGAGAGTCTGTTCAATAAGGATAATTTATAGGATAAGGAAGTAGTATGGTTAAAAACAATTAAAAGATATTTGGAAACCAGATGCTATTCATAAGGATTTTATGTATTTGTGAGAGAAGAAGATATGTTGCCTGCTCATTTATATGCATTTATAAATTATTAGAAAAATACATAACTAATAAAACATTATAAATATCTAATCAGTTCAATACAATACTGATTTGAGTGTGGATCAATATAACTATATGAAGATATTAACTTGAGAGCATATAAGAATGAAATATACATTATCTCTTTCTCACTAGAATTTAACTTTCTAACAAACGAGAAACTATTTGCCAGAGAAGAACCTAACCAACCTAGAGTAAGAGAAGCATCCAACCCACCACAACTAGGCTTTTTTTTCTTAATTAAAAGGCAAAAAAAAGAAAACAAAAACAAAAACCAAACCTGAGAAGCACTTATGAAGGTCACAGCCCAGGATTACAGACACATTTAAAGATTGAGACCCACTCATAAAATTATAGAATGTGCACCCCTCCTTCCCACAGTTCATTGATAAGACTTTACCTCATTCCTATTACCTGATAAAGCATGCCCAGGTTTCAAAAAATTTTCAATACATGCTAAAATGAAAAAGCACAGTGTAAATAGACAAAGCAAGTAACATAACCATAATAGAATATGGCAAACATTTTGGGATTATCACACCAGAAATTTGAAATAACTATGGCTAATATTCTAAGGACTCCAATGCAAAAAGTGGATAGCATGTAAGAAAAGAAAGGTGGTATAAGCAGCTCTAAAGAAGAATGAAAAAGAAAAGGTAAAAATAAAAAACACTGTGAAAGAAATAAAGAATGCCTTGGAAGGAAAATCAAGTCTGGAAATAGGGTAAAAAGAAATGAATGAGCCTGAAGTTATGTCAATAGAAACATTTCAAACTAAATGCAAAGCAAAGAAAATAAGAGAACAGAATATCCAGGAAGGGTTGAACAATTTTAAAAAGTGTAACATATGCATAATAGAAATACCAGAAGGAGAAAAAATAAACAAAATATTTGAGGTAACATGGCTTAGAATTTGCTAAATTCAGTAACAGAAATCAAACCTGAGATATAGGAAGCTTAGAGATTATGAGATAAATACAAAGATCTATGATATCCTATATATGCATATGATATTCAAACTGCAGAAAAATCATACAAAGAGAAAATCTTCAAAGAAGCCAAATAGATAATTTGGACTATATTGAATTTAAAATTACATAAACAGGAGGCGATCCTAAGATGGCAGAGGAATAGGACAGGGAGACCACTTTCTTCCCAACAAATTCATCAAAAGAACATTTGAACACTGAGAAAATTCCGTAAAACAACTTCTGAATGCCAGCAGAGGACATCAGGCACCCAGAAAAGCAGCCCGTTGTCTTTGAAAGGAGTTAGGAAAAATATAAAAGATAAAAAGAGAGAGAAAAGAGGTAGGGACGGAGCTCTGTCCTGGGTAGGGAGTCTTAAAAGAAGAGAGAAATTTCCAAACACCAGGAAACACTCTCACTGCTGAGTCTGTGGCAAGCCTTTGAACCACATAGGGCAATATAACCAGGAGGAAAAATAAATAAATAATTAAAACCCACAGATTACATGCCCAACAGTAACTCTTGCAGTGGAGAAGCAGCATAGACATAAGCAGTTTAGAGTAAGGACCAGGCCTGAATGCCTTGAGGGCAATCTAAGGGAACTAATGGGATAGCAAACCAGACTTTGGGATAACTACTAGGCGAAAAGCCCTAACCTAAGACACCTCCAGGCCCGCTCACGGAACAAAGGACTGAGCAGAGCTAGCCAGTTGCAGGCCAGCCCATTCCCCTCCAGTGACAGGCAGATGAGGGCAGCCAGAGCGAGAAGGGGTAATCATGGCTCCAGAGAGGCATTATCTACCAAACTGCAAGCTGGTTTCATTGCTAACCAAGACTTCTTGGGATTCTGGACAGTCAATATCTGCCTGAGAAGGTGCGCCGGTTGTACACCCAGAAAACTGAGGGGCAGGGATGGGGGAGGAGATAAATCGCCATGACCATGCTAACCAAACACCTGGTCACCTGAGCTGCTTGGACCTGAGAAGGGCACAAAACATAGGCCCAACCGAGTCTGTTCCTCTGAGGACTAAACGAGTACCTGAACCTGAGCAGCTTAGACGTAGGAAGGGCATACAACCCAGGGCCAGTCTCAGACAGTTCCCGGCAGAGCAACCTAGAGTCTAAGCAGTGTACACAGGGAAAGCACACACGCCATGAGCAGGGGCAAACTCAGTGTGGCTGAGACACTGCAAACACATGCCAGTGTTACTTGTTTGCAGGGTCCCTCCCTCCCCATGGCACGACTGAAGAAGTGAGCCTAAAAACATGTCCACCACTGCCCACTTGTGTCAGGGTGGAAATTAGACAATGAAGGGACCAGCAAACAGAAGAAGCTAAAACAGAGGGAACCTCCTTGGAAGTGACAGGTGCAATGTTAGTACCGACTACATAGGAAGGGGCCTATAGATCTTGAGAAATATAAGCTGGACCAAGGAACTATCCAAAAATGAACTGACCCCACACTGTCCACAACAACACCAAAGAAAGTCCTAGAAATATTTTTACTATCATTATTTTTTTATTTTAAGTCCTCTATTACTCCTTTAATTTTCATTTTTATAACCTATTACTTTGCAAAAAAAAGAGGGAGACCCTATTTTTTAAAGCAAACTTCATATATAATATTTTATAGTTTTTGTGACTTTGTTTTTTCTTTTTCTTTAATATTGTATTTTTGAAAATCCAATCTCTACTTTAGATTTTAAATCTTTGCTTTTTGGTATTTGTTATCAATTTTGTACCTTTAAGAACCCAATCTTCAGTACCCACTTTTACTTGGGAGTGAGGTTACTGACTTGACTGCTCTCTCCCCCTTTGGACTCTCCTTTTTCTCCACCAGGTCACCTCTATCTCCTCCCTCCCCCTTCTCTTCTCCACTCAACTCTGTGAATCTCGTTGTGTGTTCTGGACAGTGGAGAAAACTTAGGGAACTGATTGCTGGCTGGATCTGTGTCTCTCCTTTTGATTCCACCCTTTATCCTCCTGGCCACTTCTGTCTCCTTCCTCCCTCTTCTCTGTATAACTCTTTGAACATTTCTGAGCGGTCCAGACTGTGGACCATAATCACATAAGGAAGTGATTATTGGCTAGCTTGCTCTCTCCTCTTTTGATTCCACCTCATCTCATCCTGGTCACCTCTATCTCCCTCCTCCCTCTTCTCTTCTCCATACAACTGCTAACCTCTCTGGGTGTCCCTCACTCTGGAGAAACTTTTCATCTTTAACCTAGATGTTGTATCAGCGGTGCTGTATAGATGGAGAAGTCTTGAGACTACTGTAAAAATAAGACTTAAAACCAGAAGCAGAAGGTTTAAATCCAAATCCTGAGAACACCAGAGAACTCCGGACTCCAGGGAACATTAATCGACAGAGGCTCATCAAATGCCTCCATACCTACACTGAAACCAAGCACTACCCAAGGGCCAACAAATTCCAGAGAAAGACATACCATGAAAATTCTCCAACAACACAGGAACATAGCCCTAAGCTTCAATATACAGGCTACCCAAAGTCACTCCATACTCATTGACATCTCATAACTCATTACTGGACACTTCATTGCACTCCAGAGAGAAGAAATCCAGCTCCATCCACCAGAACACCAACACGAGCTTCCCTAACCAGGAAACCTTGATAAGCCACCCTTACAACCCCACCCACAGTGAGGAAACTCCACAATAAACAGAACTCTACAAACTGCCAGAATACGGAAAGGCCACCCTAAACATAGCCATATAAACAAGATGAAGAGACAGAGGAATACCAAGCAGGTAAAGGAACAGGATAAATGCCCACCAAACCAAACAAAAAAGGAAGAGATAGGGAATCTACCTGAGAAAGAATTCTGAATAATGATAGTGAAAATGATCCAAAATCTTGAAAACAAAATGGAATCACAGATAAATAGCCTGGAGGCAAGNGAAGAGACAGAGGAATACCAAGCAGGTAAAGGAACAGGATAAATGCCCACCAAACCAAACAAAAAAGGAAGAGATAGGGAATCTACCTGAGAAAGAATTCTGAATAATGATAGTGAAAATGATCCAAAATCTTGAAAACAAAATGGAATCACAGATAAATAGCCTGGAGGCAAGGTTTGAGAAGATAAAGGTTTAACAAAGACCTAGAAGAAATAAAAAAGAGTCAATATATAATGAATAATGCAACAAATGAGATAAAAAACACTCTGGAGGAAAATAGAACAATGTAGACAGAAGATAGGATAAGTGAGGTAGAAGATAAAATGGTAGAAATAAATGAATCAGAGAGGAAAAATGAAAAACAAACAAATTAAAAGAAATGAGGACAATCTCAGAGACCTCTGGGACAATGTTAAATGCCCCAACATTCAAATCATAGGAGTCTCAGAAGAAGACAGGAAGACCATGAGAAAATACTTGAGGAGATAATAGNAATTCCATTCACCATTGCAAAGAAAAGAATAAAATACTTAGGAATATATCTACCTAAAGAAACAAAAGATCTATATATAGAAAACCATAAAATACTGGTGAAAGAAATCAAAGAGGACACTAATAGTTGGAGAAATATACCGTGTTCATGGATTGGAAGAATCAATATGGTGAAGATGAGGATACTACCCAAAGCAATCTATAGATTCAGTGGAATCCCTACAAGCTACCAACAGTATGTTTCACAGAGCTAGAACAAATAATTTCACAATTTATATGGAAATACAGAAAACCTCAAATAGCCAAAGCAATCTTGAGAAAGAAGAATGGAACTGGAGGAATCAACCTGCCTGACTTCAGGCTCTACTANTCAGTGGAATCCCTACAAGCTACCAACAGTATGTTTCACAGAGCTAGAACAAATAATTTCACAATTTATATGGAAATACAGAAAACCTCAAATAGCCAAAGCAATCTTGAGAAAGAAGAATGGAACTGGAGGAATCAACCTGCCTGACTTCAGGCTCTACTACAAAGCCACAGTCATCAAGACAGTATGCTACTGGCACAAAGACAGAAATATAGATCAATGGAACAAAATAGAAAGCTCAGAGATAAATCCACGCACCTATGGACACCTTATCTTTGACAAAGGAGGCAAGAATATGCAATGGAGAAAAGACAGTCTCTTTAACAAGTGGTGCTGGGAAAACTTGTCAACCACTTGTAAAAGAATGAAACTAGAACATCTTCTAACACCATATACAAAAATAAACTCAAAATGGATTAAAGATCTAAACGTAAGACCAAAGTATTCTTGACAGCAGAATATCATGGGCAGAGGAGCCTGGTGGGTACAGTCCATGGGGTCACAAAGAATTGGACACGACTGAGTGATGAACCCTTTCACCTTAATAGCTGAGTAAGAGTGTGGGAAGGGATTGCTAATAGCAACAGGGTTTTGGAGGCTGATAAAACATTCTAAACTTAAATGGTGTGGTTACACTATACTGTGAATATAATAAAATCCTTGAACTCTATACTTCTATTTGTGAATTTTTATTGTATGAGATTTATAGACATTTAAAGATGTTTAAAATAAGCTATATCATACCACTTTGGAGATTTGTGACAAGAAAAGAAAATTACTTCAGAGAGAGTATTTTTCTTTAGCATTTGTCTTTAAGTGAACTTTTTCAGCTAGAAAGGGTCTTGAAAATCGTTTACTGTAATTCCTTCCTTCTATAACAAGGAAGCAAAGGTCCAGAGGAATTAAGTAACTTTAGAGCAAACTATTAAAGGCAGTTTAATAGCAAAGGCTTCTCACATCATTTTTGTTTAGATTAAATTTTGTAAGGACATTTGCAATCTATAAAGTGTTATGTCAGTATATTATAAATAGTAATATAATGTTACAAATGATGTTATATATAATGTAACAAAATGACAGTATTTTACTATTATTTATTAATGTGAAGTCTAACTTGTTTAATATTCATCATTTTGGAATAATAAAGAGAATCAATTACAACATGCAAATTGATATAATTCCAATTTATATTCCTTTTAGCTCTTACTGTTGGTCTTTCCCTGTACTCAAAACTTTTTGCAAGTGTTTACAGAGTTTCTTGATGGCAACTTTGGTGATATTGTATTATTTGATTATTCAAAACTATATTTTTAGAAGGAAATAAATCCTCTCTGGTTTAAGATAATACAAAAATCAAAATCAACAGGGAATATATCAGTCTAAGATTGGTTTTGAAAGTTCTCTTATGGATCAGGCAGAAAGAGTAGTGAATTGAGCCTTCTCTCCTTAATGGGTTTTTTCTTATAATATTTAAAGTATTCAAAAAGAGTTAATCCTTGTTGTGAAGAACATTAAAGGAATGGATCAATTTTTCCCTCCAAGGAGTTTTCAAAGACCCATATGACCTTTGCCTTTTTGATTGTTCAAAATCCTAATATATCTTGATGTGCCTCTTGAGGTTTCCTTTTTCTTCTTCCTCTTCAATATTTTTGTTAGGCATTGGTTTTTGCCTGGGGCAAGAACCTACTAGAGGAGGAATAGTAGTGTTTTAAAAGCATAGGAATTTAATATGCATTTCTTAATCTAACATTTAAAGGACTACCCTTTTTTTACTAAAGATAAATTTAGGCAGGAAATTTGGAGGACTAAAATTTGCAAAAATTAAACTTTTATGAATGTTTTAGATATGTTTCTCTACACTCAAGTCTCCGTTTGGCCATAATAATCACTTTCTTTTTTCCCTGAAGAAATTTTTCCTCAATTTTGCTCTATGTAACTATGAAAATATTTGAACTTTCTTAAAGATATTGATATCCTCCTGTCCATATCACTTTCCTAGCACACATGAAGAGATGCCTTTTTTCATTAAATCATCTAAGTGACTTTTATACATTAAGGAAAAAAATTGTCTGGTTGGTAGAAACTTGGGCAAACCTATCTACCCTACTTTTAGAAAGATCACTAAAGAATATTTTCAGATTTTATTTCCAAACATAATTGGAAGAGGCGGTCTTAGTTGGATGGATATCTCCAATATTATGCACCCGGTGCCAGAGTAGAGAGTTTTGAGCTAATCAAGTGCAATTTGAAACAATATCAATTATATAGGGTTAATAGATCATTATTTACCATGTTATTGAATGATTCCTATTTTCATCAGACATAAAGAGGTAAAGTTATTAAGATAATATAGCTCTTCTTTCCAAAAATCATTTTTGACATAGAATACTGTCATACTTTGTACTTTAGAAAAACAAATCATTTCAAATCTGCTTATGTGGAAACAGAAAAGTTTTGTTATTTTTACTTAAGATCCAATTATTTAGTCCCTTGGTCTTCAGAATTATTACTATATGTAGGCCATAACACCGTAGGACTGCTTGACTCAAAAGTCAGATCAGATTTTTAAAAACTGTTAAATTTCCCTTCTTGAAAAAATACATATAATATTCCATTATTATCCTTTTGAAGTCTTTAAAATTTGTGACCATGTCCACTCTCGCTCTTGATATTTGTTTTTTGAGCCTTGTATTTTCTTGAACAGTTTGGCCAGAGACTTATCAATTATACCGATTGTATCAATTTGGTTACTCCTAAAAACAAATGTCAAGATGAGAATTGTGTAAAAGAGCTAATGTGGAAATGGCCATGAAGGATAAAAGATGAGGAGAGAGCAGAAGTCAGTTATGAAAACCTCCAGATAATAATTTCTGACACGTGTGAAAAGAAAAAGGAAAGGAAGGACTAGGTGGGAAGATCTTCTGACAAAACACAGTTAGAGAAAGTTTTGACCATAACAGTGAGTTTCTGAATTAGAGCAGTCCTGTGTTAGGTAACAATGGGCCAGGACTGGTACCTGGGCTTGCCTTGTCTTTAACTGAGAGTGATTTCTGAGTCAGTGCCAATACAGGTAAGGCCACCAGTCAGTTACACTCTGTACATTTGTTTCATTCAAAGGGGATTTGAGCAGAACACTTCCATGGATGCCACATTCTACATCTTACCCAAGAGAGATACACTTGTCCAGGCAGATTCTCGAAGCAGCTTTTCCATGGATCCTGTGAGTCTCCTTAAGGATAAACTGAGTGTAGTGAACTTGGTAGGATGCATTGAGGCTCCTGCAGCAGTTGGTTTTGGAGCATAACTGGTATACTGGTATTTCATTTTCTTCTTCCCATTATGTTGTATCTCTCCTCATCCTCATCTATCACATTGGCAGATCTTTATGACTTCCATGATGGCATGACCTGATCCCCACTTGTAAGTGACCTAAGCCCTTGGTCATCATACTGCCTTCTTAGACCACATGCCCATTCATCATTATAAACAGGAAAAGGAAAACCAAGAGGAACCCACACAGATAACTCATGTTTTGTATTTCTCCTAATTCTCATTGTGCAAAACCAGTGCAGCCAACCTGTTGATAAAGGCCAATTACTCCTTCCAAAAAGATGACTCTTTCCTTATCTGCTTTTCCCTGAAAATGAGAAATCCAAATGTTTCTACAGCAGAGATTATTTTCAGTGTGATAAAATCTTGTAGTTTTTTTGGAAAGAGTGTGCCCCTTTGCTGACTAAAATTTTCATGCCCCTAAATTTTGGGACAAGAAGTGAAAAATATCTAAAACTAAGCTAAAAATCTAAATCTTAAAATTATAGAATATAGAAAGTTTAATATTGGTTTGGATCTATATTTCTATATGAAAAAATCATCTTTCTTGTTAATGTATTGCAGACTGCCATTTTTTAAAAAGTGTTTTATTTAAAATTATTTAAAGAATACACAAATATTCTCATGGAAAGGAATTAGAATAATTACCTCTAACAGTCACTATCAGGAAGAAACTAAGAATAATTTTAAGAGAAAGATAAGGGTTGAATTCATAACTTCTTTGATATACCAACAAATATTTTAGTTTATATCCCATTATCAAAGCAGTAAAACACTGACATTATCTTCAGGGAGGGGGCATTTCCTGTCTAGAGCACACTGTGTGATGTCTGATATCATTCTGGTGAACTATCAGATTTACTATTGTAACATTTATGAATCTTATATTTTTGACCTTGTTAGCCAGTCTAGATTTTGTCTAGGAGTCTATAGAATAAATGTAAAGTGTGGATTTATGCAGATGTATATATTAGTTGGTAAATTAAATGTTAAAATGATGCTTTGAGGGCAGAAAAAAGACAAAATTAGGAAAGATATTATAAAAATTAATCAAGTTTATAAATTTGAACATATTTACTTTAGTTCTGCTATTTTTTTCAGGGTTAACCTGTGAATTATTACCACATGAATAAATATAGATAACGGATTAATATCAGTAAATATTAACTCTTCAGAATACTTGATTTTATTTAATGTATGCTCAGATTTTAAATGAGAGAAGTCTATCTTTCAGTAACCACATTAACTTCTGTTTGGTGAAATAAAACAATAAGGTAATATTTCAGAATATTCACTTTCTTGAAGTAAGTCAGTACATCAAGCAGATATTAAAGCTAATATTCTACATTGCAACTTGGCAGAGGAGCACTGTTCAGAAAATTATGTGTACTTTCTCATCATCAGTTTCACAGAAAAAAAAAGATTGATATTAAAATAATTGAAGAAATAAATATCAGAGAAAGAAATAAAATCTTTGATATTTTTTGTATTCCTAAACATATTTTGACGTTATAAACAATTTTCTAATGATGCCAATAAAAGTAATTAAAACTTCAAATTTTTGGTGCCAAAAAAAAAAGAGTTTCATTTATTCCCTTTAAATGTTTATCTGAGTTTTTCCATCTGAAAAGTCATAGATATTTGGGTATTTTATTACAGTACAATTCCAAATAAAAGATAAAGGATGAATGATATTTGACTATATTGAAGATATATTTTAGATAAGCTGAAATGAAATTCCTCATGTAGCATTGGCCCCACCTCTCTCTGAAACACTTAAATTCCAGTTTGTTAAAAAAAGCATTATGACTCTTACTGAATGTAAGTAGTAGCCAACTTGACATATCATTGTATTATAATAGAAGCTAAGGCCCACAGTATCACCAATAGTAGTATAGGAAACATCATTATACCTTAACATATGAACATCAGTATTTTTGTCATCAGAAATATACTAGAGCAGCATGTATGCTTCATTTGGAATAAAGGTGAAGTATCAAGATGAAGAGAGTGATTCATTCTATGAATGAAGTGGTTGAGACTTCTATCTGAGCTTAAAATAATCTTAAATTCTTGGCAGATAATCTGGTGGGAAAATAATTTTGCTTAAAAAAGTATAATTTGCTCGATTCATGATTTTTCTATGTATAAGAGTAATAGATGTTTCTATTATAATATGCTAATAGTATATATGTATCTGCTAATAGTTTATTTCCTTCATAACCAAATTGAGCAACAGAACATTCTACATTGTAATAAATAGAATTATTGTTCTTTTGGTTAGTAGTATAAAGATACTAAAGTTGAAATAATTTTATAAATTATTAGATTATTAAAATTAGTAATTTTAGAAATAAATTTAACTTCTAGTACTGGAAACTTTGGAAAAGTTACTTTATGTAAAAAAAAATTAATCCTAAATTTGTTTTATTTTGTCAACTATGGTCTATGGCTAATTTTTCCAACAACTCAACTTTGACAAAAACTGGCTACTCTTTGAATTAAAGATGCTGGTGAATAACCTCAATTGCAGTGTCAGTTAATAAGTCATTGCTCACTAAAGTTGACCATGTAAGGCTTAAATGCTTATCTTTTTTTTTTTTTTTAATTAATTTTTATTTTTTTAGTTTGTTTTGCTTTACAATACTGTATTCATTTTGCCATACATGACGTAAATCAGCCATAAGTGTNACTTTGACAAAAACTGGCTACTCTTTGAATTAAAGATGCTGGTGAATAACCTCAATTGCAGTGTCAGTTAATAAGTCATTGCTCACTAAAGTTGACCATGTAAGGCTTAAATGCTTATCTTTTGCATGATACATTATCATAAGGTTATATTCACCCTTTTAAAAGATTGATGACACTACTCTGAAAGACACTAGTGGAGTTAGGTTTAGTTTTATGGCCAAACATTATGATGGGACCCAATCAAACACAGACATGTAGAGAAATGACTTAGAAATTGTATAATAGAAAGACATTTCAAATTTGTGACCTGAAACAGTCACTGAAATGGTTCTCATATCATATTTCATGTAAAGGAGTTATATGTAAAATCATTTGGCTCTACAAAAATTGTAAATGTATTAAGGATATAATATTCTGTTCTATGTTGTTCAATTAAGTTTATCAAAGATTATCTTTCCATTCTCACGACAAAATAAATCAAATAAATTGTTTGTAGGAGTGCCTGCTTGTTTGGTCTCCTGGTACAAGTCTATTTGAATCTTTGTTAGCTTTAGAGAGCTTCTTTAGTTGAAAACGTAACTTTCGTAATTACGGACTAATCAGCACTCTTCTTATTTTTATAATTTTAACTTTTGAAAAAGGCTGCCTAGAAAAAATAAATATCACTTTTAATAATCATGATAAGAAATTCTATCACGCAGTAGCATTAAAAAGTGAAAAGGCTGAGGTAGCATTTTACTATTAAAATAGCTCACCCTTTCTGCAACTTTAATATATTCCTTTTTCCTTGCCGCGATTGAAGTTGGCAGTATTAAGACCAATTGTGCATAAGGACAGTTGAATTAGTGACAGGAGGCAATTAGATTTGACCAGATCAACTGAGAATTCTCATAGATTTTTGTCAGTTTATAATAATGAATAAACCTATGTGAGCATTCAAAGAAAAATGTTGACATAAGAAAAATATTTACATTTTAATGATGTTGGAAAATTCCAATGAAATTACTCAAGCCTTGTTCCATCTTTTATTTTTTTTTCACATGGGAGACTGAAAAATTTCACAAACTAAAAAAATGCCGGTTTATGTATCACAAAAACGGGAGCTAGTGATTTCAGATTCTGCCTTGGCATTGACAAGCTACTGGCTGACTTTATCCTGGTGTTTTCTTTCAGGCAAAGTGATTTCTCTGTGTACCCTCCAAAAAAACCTCCACAGTTTTTTATATGAATAGGGTATTTTTAATATAAATATTTTGAATGAGCAGACTGCAAAAAATCCTCATGCCTCTTTTTCTCTCAAACTATTTATGGCTGATCCATCAGCTAATTGTGTTTTACTTTTCAAATATATCTTAGATAAAATTTTAGTGCCACTTTTACCGTTAGCAAAAAGTCAAAGTCCCCATCAGCTCTTGCCAGGAGAGCCACCTCAGTGCTCACCAACTGGTCTGGTTTTCTGTTCCCAGCCTCACCCTTTAAGTGGAAACAGAATTATGTCCTCCGACAAGGACACTTTTAAACAGAATTTTATTTATTTATTTTAATTTTTGGTGGTGCTAGGTCTTCGTTGTTGCTTGGGCTTTTCTGTAGTTGTGGCTAATAGGGACTACTCTGTAGCTGTGACGTGAGGGCTTCTCACTATGGTGGCTTCTCTGGTTGTGAATTTCAAGCTCTAGGGTGCATGGGCTTCAGTAGTTTGGGCTCTCTGACTCTAGTTGTGGTGCACAGCTTAGCTGCTCTGTGGCATGGCATGTGGGATCTTCCCAGTCAGGGATGAAACTTGTGTCTACTGTATTGGCAGGCAGATTCTTCAGCACTGAGCCACCAGGGAAGCCCAAGGGCACTTCTAGAATAGGATTCAGAGTGCTTAATCTGCCCTACAAATTCTGTAACCTGAATCCTGGTTCATCTTAGACCCTTCTTCTTACCAATTTTCCTATTCACTCTCTTGATTTCTGGACACACCTGCTCCCTCTGTGTTTCACAAACACATCAAGTACATTCCTACATCCAGACCTTCACACCTCCTGTCCCGTTTGCCTGCTGCCTTCTTCATACTGATTTCAACTCAAACAACATTTTTCTTTAAACTCTTTCTTGAACCTATTGTCTAAGATACCAATCCTTGTTATGTTTGATTCCTTTAACTTGCTTATTTTTTCCAAAGCTGTTTATGACATCCCTCTATATGTGTATTTATTTATCTACTCATCGTCTGTCTTATCTTTGACAATAGGAATATTTTTATTCTCTTCTCTTTCCCCAGCACCCAAACATTATCTGGTACACAGTCCAATCACATGAAAAGTTGAAGACTGAGTAAGTGTGAATGATCAAGATGAGAAAGAGTTCAAGGACTCTTGATAAAGGAAATACATCAACTAATGTTATGAATCATTTCAGGATGAGATGTTTTGGAATATAAGTCAGTAATAATCAAGTATATTATAGGAATTTCAATTTTGGTAAAACCTTGTAATTCATGCAAAATTTGAACACGGTATTGTATTGCCAATGTAAACTCAGAATTAAAACAGTGTTTTCACAAGACTATGAATTACTACATTTTGTAAACATGATGAACTCAACATTATTCTGTTACACTTGAAGCATTAGCATTTTACTAGTTTAATTCTTAAAATCCATTGTTCAGAATTATTTCTTGTTTCTTGCAGGTATTCAATGAGAGAGTAAATTTACTCACCAGTGTCTTATAACTGACAGATTCTGTGTGATTTATTTTTAAATGTATAAATAAATATTTTAGTAAAAAATTATCTTAAAAATGTGACTAAAAGTGCAAATTAAGCAGAAGTGCAAAATAATATTATCATACATAACTGTTTGTTGATTTTGTATAATAATATACTAATTTAAATAGGAAAAATAAAAAGTAAAATGCCTATCAAACATGAATTAAATATTTTGGATGAAAGTACCCTCAAATTCTCTACATTTTTATAAAAAATTCAACATATCTTGAAAAACTTAAAGAAGAAAACTCAATTAGTAGCTATACATCTTTTTCAGTATATATAAACCATTTTTTACATTGAAAAAGAATTAGTATTCCATTGTTTTAAGTGATACACTTAAGATAATCCATGAATATTTACTTTATGTATATATCTACAATTTCCAAACAATTTTGTAAAAATCTAAATACTTATCTTCCTTTAGTACTTCAAACACAGATCTTTATCTTTTAATTGGGGGTGAGAGTGATTTGTAATCTCCAATTAGCATGCACAACTAAACAAATATTGAAACTGTAGCTTTATACAGCTTTATACTCTGTAACTTGACCGTGTGGATCACAATAAACTGGAAAATTCTGAAGGAGATGGGAATACCATACCACATGAGCTGCCTCTTGAGAAATCTGTATGCAGATCAGGAAGCAACAGTTAGAACTGGACATGGAACAACAGAGGAGTTGCAAATAGGAAAAGGAATACATCAAGGCTGTATATTGTCACCCTGCTTATTTAACTTATATGCAGAGTACATCATGAGAAACGCTGGGCTGGAAGAAGCACAAGCTGGAATCAAGATTGCCGGGAGAAATCGCAATATCTCGGATATGCAGATGACACCACCCTTACGGCAGAAAATGAAGAGGAGCTAAAAAGCCTCTTGATGAAAGTGAAAGAGAAGAGTGAAAAGGTTGGCTTAAAGCTCAACATTCAGAAAATGAAGATCATGGCATCTGGTCTCATCACTTCATGGGAAATAGATGGGGAAACAGTGTCAGAATTTATTTTTCTGGGCTCCAAAATCACTGCAGATGGTGACTGCAGCCATGAAATTAAAAGATGCTTACTCCTTGGAAGGAAAGTTATGATCAATCTAGATAGCATATTAAAAAGCAGAGACATTACTTTGCCAAAAAANGAAATATTTGGGAAACAGTGGAAACAGTGTCAGACATTATTTTGGGGGGCTCCAAAATCACTGCAGATGGTGACTGCAGCCATGAAATTAAAAGATGCTTACTCCTTGGAAGGAAAGTTATGATCAATCTAGATAGCATATTAAAAAGCAGAGACATTACTTTGCCAAAAAAAGATCCAACTAGTTAAGGCTATGGTTTTTCCAGTGGTCATATATGGATGTAAGAGTTGGACATCATATGGACATCATATATGGACATCATATATGGACTCACATAGTTTTGAACTGTGGTGTTGGAGAAGATTCTTGAGAGTCCCTTGGACTTCAAGGAGATCCAACCAGTCCATCCTAAAAGAGATCAGTCCTGGGTGTTCATTGGAAGGACTGTTGCTGAAGCTGAAACTCCAATACTTTGGCCACCACATGTGAAGAGTTGACTCATTGGAAAAGACCCTGATGCTGGAAGGGATTGGGGGCGGGAGGAGAAGGGGACGACAGAGGATGAGATGGCTGGATGGCATCACCGACTTTGTGGACATGAGTTGTGTAAACTCCGAGAGCTGGTGATGGACAGGGGGGCCTGGCGTGCTGTGATTCATGGGGTCGCAAAGGGTCAGACACGACTGAGTGACTGAACTGAACTGAACTGACTGACACTCTGTAACTGGCTGGTTCAAAAATGATCCCAAAGACATATCTATTCTGAACATCAGATTTAAAAGATCAATAGTTCTGACATATTACAAACATCGTGAACAACTTATACACTAAAAATCAAGAAATAAATAATTGATTGCCACCAACATTTATGGAATGCTTGCTGAACTCTAAACATTATTGAAAGTGAAAGTTAAGTCACTCAGTCGTGTCTGACTCTTTGTGACCCCATGACTGTAGCCTACCATGTTCTTCCATCTATGGAATTTTCCAAGCAAGAGTATTGGAGTGGGTTGCCATTTCCTTCTCCAAAACATTATTGGGGGTTATCAAAGGAAGAAGTTAGCTACTCTCAAGGCAATTTAATATTTTATTTATATATTTTCTACTTTCTCTTCAGAATGTAGATATAAATTTTAAAATCTTATCTAGATTATATTTTTAAATTTTAATTGAATTTTATTTTTATATATAAAGTGTCTCAAACCTAGTATTCACATACATTGCTTCTAAAGTTTGAAGTGGGCAGTTCTGGGACTAAATAGCAATTATTTTAACTCAGAATCTGAGATCAGTTATTCAAATAACTGTGCTAATGAGAGTGACAGATTGGGAGGCTCCCTAGCCTTTTGCTTTTCCACTATCATGTTTGAATAAGCCATTTCCTATAGGCCTCAGGATGGAGAGATTTATTTGAGAGTACTTAACTATTTGCCAGCTATGCAATCAGGGCTTTTTGACAAATTTGATTCATTGCCAGTTACTAATTACTAAATTATAGTACAATGCTAATTTTACAGATTATATAGATTTGGATTTTTCAGGTTAGACAATAAAGCAACATACATAAGGGGGCTTTGTCTTTTGACTGCAAAACAATCTCACCATCACACTCAACATTAATAGATTCACATGAATAATAGAGATTAACATATATATTACAACTACTTGCATGCAGTAATTATGGGACTCGTCAAGAATTAAAAATGGATTATATTCCAGGGGTTTTTATTTTTTATTAGAAAATTTGTGCAGAAAAACTGATACTCCTTTTTTCTTATAAAAGGGAAATGCCTCCTATTTTCAGCTTAACCAGTGTATTCAATGGATACCATTTACACTGTTGTTTAAAAATGAGGCAGAAGGATAAATCAGGAACTTGGAATGAACATAACCATACTACTATACATATGATATATAAACAACAAGGATCTACTGTATAGCACAGAGAATTCTACTCAGTATTCTACTTATATGAGAAAAGAATGTAAAAAATGAGTGAATATATGTAAATGTATAACTGAACCACTTTACTGTACACCTGAAACTAGTCAACACTGTTAAACTGTGTGAGTATATGCTAGTTGTATTCTATTCAGTTCAGGGTCAATTGCCTAACTGCATTTAGAGTTAACATATTAAAGCACTATATGGCCTTGTTCCTAAAAGGAATGTATGTTTCAAATTTTGAATTGCGTGAAGCATCAATAGAGACATAGTGTCAATATTCACATTGTTGGATTATTTACTCAGAGTAAATGGAAAGGCTTGTAAGAATATGATACATATTCAAAATACTATATCTATAAATATGCCCCAATTATTATAGACTTTACTCCTTAGAATATTTATATATTATCATTATTTCATTTATAATCAAATGATTATTGTGTCTATATGACGTAAGATCAGGGTGAGCCACTACAGTCAATGATTCAATCAAACATGCATGCCCTTTGAAGCAGGAAGCTTGTGAATTAATGGGGAAAAGAAAAGACAAATGACCTTTAACAATGCATGATCACAAAGATTATAAATTGTCTGCTATGAAATAAACTAAGGTTGTTATAGGACATTACAATGGCAGACCTAATTTTACTCAATTCAGGAAAGCCATTTTCCAGGGAGTAATATTTAATTTAAAAGTTTGGCAGGATGGGGGACCAGAGAGATTAGTAGGGATGTGCATATATGAAAATTTTGAGTGTGGCACATGTGGGGAGGCCGAGACAGAGAAAGGTCTTGTAAAAGATAAGAAGGTCAGTGAGAGTGCAGTTAAGCATTGAGATTAAACAGGAAGAATGACATCAATGAAGTTGAAGAAGTTAAAAAGGCCAAATGATGCAAAATTTCAGTTCAGTTCAGTCACTCAGTCTTCTCCAACTCTTTGCAACCTCATGGAGTGCAGCATGCCAGGCCTCCTTGTCCATCATCAACTCCCAGAGATTACTCAAATTCATGTCCATTGAGTCGGTGATGCCATCCAACCATCTCATCCTTTGTCGTCCCCTTCTCCTCCTGCCTTAAATCTTTCCCAGCATCAGGGTCTTTTCAAACGAGTCAGTTCTCCACATCAGGTGGCCAAAGTATTAGAGTTCAGCTTCAGCATCAGTCCTTCCAATGAACATTCAAGACAAATTTCCTTTAGGATGGACTGGTTGGATCTCCTTGAAGTCCAAGAGCCTCTCAAGAGTCTTCTCCAACACCATAGTTCAAAACCATCAACTCTTAGCGCTCAGCTTTCTTTCTAGTCCAACTCTCACATCCATACATGGCTACCGGAAAAACCATAGCCTTGACTAGACAGACCTTTGTTGGCAAAGTAATGTCTCTGCTTTTTAATATTCTATCTAGATTGATCATGACTTTCCTTCCAAGGAGTAAGCATCTTTTACTTTCATGTCTGCAGTCACCATCTGCAGTGATTTTGGAGCCCCAAAAAATAAAGTCTGTCACTGTTTCCACTGTTTCCCCATCTATTTCCCATGAAGCGATGGTACTGGATGCCATGATCTTCGTTTTCTGAATGTTGAGCTTTAAGCCAACTTTTTCACTGTCCTCTTTCACTTTCATCAAGAGCCTCTCTAGCTCTTCTTCGTTTTCTGCCATAAGGATGCAAAATTTGGCAGCTGCAAATACTCCATGGTTGGAGTATTCAGTAAAGTTAATATAAGTAGGGATGCAATTTCACTGGTATTAGAAATAAGTAAGTACAGATGAAGTGACTACTCATGAAGTTTTAGGCTATGGCAAAATTCCAAGAGATGTGTTGAGAATGGGATTAGAGTATTTGTACTGAACATAGAGGGAATCAGAAGTAGATAAAGGACTGTGTGTGTGTTTATGTGTGTGTGCATATAATTTAATTCATTTACCAATATTCCTTGCCAATGCAGGACATAACTGTGTAGGGTAAAAAGAATTAAAAGAAAGACGAACCAACTGTGGTTTTAAAGTGGATTTGAGAATGATAATAAGATGCTTACTTGTTTTAGGTGGGTCACAGATATGGTTATGAGCGCTCAAGCTGTCAATTTATTAAGTAAAAACTTACTAGTTATAAAATTTACTAATAGGTGAATAGCGAGATAGATAGATAGATAGATAAAAGTAAGAACAAACTGCCTCTTCAGGTGTATGACCAAAGAGCTAACAAAACTGAAAGGCATTTCAGCTAGAATATCTAGATGGTTAGAGTAAATAAATTGCAGAACAGAAAAGTAACAAAAATTATATCTTCATACCTAGAGTTTTATGTGTGTGTGAGAGAGAGACACAGTCATTGATAAACTCCTTTCATCAGTTATCATAGAAATAGTCACATAAATGCTAAAAAGGTTTAATAAGTTATCTAACCAGTATTTTATTAGTTAATGTTAAAAGAACTCAGAAGGCCAAAAGAACTCTGAATGTCAGGAGAAGAAAAGGTTGAATCTTGTTTTGATTGTGAAATAATGTTATGTGCTTTCCAAGTACAAAATAACATGAATTATGTTAAACACATCACCTGTAGACATTAAAAGATTTCCTTTTGCAAGATTAACTTAACTCATCAATAAATTATAAATTGAACTAACCACATTATTTTTAGGAAACAAACAAGGAGATAAACATTTTAGAGTCAATATATGTAATTAAACCTGTTACATGTTACATTCATTCGCTTCATAATTCAATAGATGACAGAAGCTTCTATTGGAACCAAATCGAACGTGCCTGTTAGTAACAATGAGTAATAATGAAGTACAAGGCTATGTAACAGAAACAAATGAAACAAATGAAGTGTAAAGTAAAATAATAGGAGAACATGACAGTTGATTTTTTTTTTTTACTGGGCAATGTTCTTGGATAGAGTACATCATAAACAAAGTTTCCACTTTCATATATGCTAATTTCATGACAGAAACATAATGGATAGATCTGCTTTACTGAACTATTTTTTCTAATGGAACATCAGACTGTATAACCTTCATATAAAAAGCATTTGACTCATATTATATAACATAATTAGGAGAGCTGCAAATTATTTTAAACAATTTATTGCAACTCTTTTATATCTTATCTCTCCATGTGATAGAGAGGTTATTTATTCAATATCTCACTAAAAATTTAAAATTCTTCTTCAAAATATGCCTGAATTTTCAATTTCTAAACTGTTGCTGATACACTTAAAGCAACTTTATAATATTAATAATAATATATTAATAATACTTATAGTAAAAAGTTGAGCAAATCAATAGAGTTCAAAAACATGAGCAAAGTTTTCAGAGATACTAAATACATTAGCAGAATCTGGTATTCAAAGAAATAGGAGTAATAAAAAAATAGGCAAGATTTTAATATTCATGTGAAAAATATGACTATAACTAATGGAAATGGCATCTATCTATTAAACAGAAATAAATGCTCTGAAAAAGAAATCATATCTGTTCTTTTAAACCTGAAATATAATCTTCTTCACCTTTAAAAAAATGTAAAATAGGAAAATAGACCCTAATTAAAGTCAAATAAGGGATATTTCCTAGCACAAAGAGTCAAAGAACAGATGAAGAAGCAAAAATAACAAGTTAAGAGGAATAGTAGGAATATCTAGCAGCTTCAATATTTATTGCTCAAATAGGAGTTCTAGATGGAGATGTAGTGAAACCAGAAATGACATTTCATCTGCCAGCTCACAGGTATTTAAGCACCTACTTTTTTCTAGCCAGTGAATTATACACTAGTGAGAAAATGATGACAAGGGAGACCCCTTCCATAGAAGGAGCAGACAGTGAATCATCATTGAAAAAATAAATTAGACAATTCCAGGTATATTCAGATACTAAATTAGAAGATAAAAACCATAATGTGATAGAGAATGATGGTGTTTAGATGAATATTTGCTGAGTTATTTAAAATGGTCAATATTATGAATGACACTTGACTTCAAAAAATAAATATGGGAAGAGGGTTGACCTGTGGAATCTCTAACAGAGCGTATTAGATCAGCAAATATAAGAAGCTCCGGAAAACTAATGAGGGTGGCATACTTAAGAGAATGAGAAATAGTTGGCAGGGAAAGGCAGAGTGTTGCAGAATGGGAAGAAATCAGAAATGATAAGCAGGGCCTTAACAAGTGGGACCTTTGTCCAGTCCTACAGAGGAAGAATTTTATTGGGATTGTCAAATGTTGAGTAAACCTTGCAATTATGGATAAATCAGGCTTGTTCTGGATGTACTTATTATATCCCTCATATATGTCTGGATTTGATTTGTTAATAATTGTAGAGGATTTTTCATACATGTGTTTGAGAAATAATTGTGTATAATGTTTTTTCTTATAGATGAATTAGGAAGTTTCTTCCCTCTCTATACTCAGAAATAATTTATATAATATTTCTATCATTTCTTCCTTAAATAAATGGAAGAATTCAATAGGAAATTTAAAAAAAGAATTTTATTGGGGTTATAACGAGAAGTCTTAGGAAGATTTTGGTTTTATGCTTTTAAAAGATTGCATTCTGTTTCATAAGAACCATTTCCACTGGTGAGTTGAGATGCTGTAAAAACTCTAAGGAAGCAAACTGAAGAGGAAATCAGCAGGAGGGCTGCTGAATGATTCTGGGTAAAAGTCAACAGTGGCTGGCATATCCACGGCTGGAGACAACTGTGCCTGTGAGCCATTTGCAGATGACTTCCTGAAGTCTAGGTATTCTCACCTTTCTCCCGAACACCTATTAGCTCGAGGGCAGGTCTGTGAAGATACACCACTCTTTGGATAGTCTAATTTAATTGATTATCAGGTGACATTAATGGTTTTGATTATACAGACTCTATTTTTGTTTTCATTTACATATTACCAATTTTTATAGGCTGTTCCTGTAGACATTTGGGCTGAATTTTACACAGTAAAAAATATTGCAGTGAAAAATTTAAAGTTAGATAGTTTTCTCATTCAATTTTTGTTCAGAAACACAAGTTAGAAAATATAAAAGGGAGCAGTATATGGCATGGCACATTAATCAGCATTAAATATTTTAAAATGGAAAAATTTACTACTATTAGCCAACCAATTTAAAGAGATTTCTGTTTGTATCATGAAGAGATTTCTTTGGATAAGTCTACATCATGGACAACTTTAGATTAATACAATTTTATAATTTGGGCTAATGTCATATTTGTCATTAAAGTGAACAGGAGAATTCACTGAGTTTTATATAAAAGATGAATAAATTACATTATTTAAAAATATGATTACTAAAGAAACTGAGAAAATATGCATTTTCTTTTGGAGGCCATGCATGACCAGTAGCTAATTTTTCAAGTTTATTTTGTCAGAGTTGTGCCTTCTGGATTTCAAAAGCAATTAGACTGAATTAAATGCTCACTGAATTGCATTAAATTGGGGCAAAAGTTTTTACTGAAGACCAAAGAACAAGAAGAAATTCAGTGAATCTGTTTTTATGGACAGTGCTCTTAAGAGTGCATCTTAAAATTTTAGTATAAAATGCCCTTTATTTCTAAATTATTCAAGTTTAAGACTAAATTTAGGAGATATGCCATTCCTTTTCTTTTTTCGGATAACTGACAACTATGCTTTGTTTGGGGATTTATTACTTAAAGTGCAGGCTGATCTAGACTAGTCTAAGAAAGTGGTCCAAAATACAGTAAATCCAAGTATCACAAAAAAATGTGTTTCATCATCTTCAGTGTTCAGAAGGGAGCCAACAGCCTTTCTTAATATGTGGTTTTAGTTTTGGGGAATAGTGAAATCAGTACCTTTTTCTGTCTTGCATATTTTTGCATATCCATTTCATTTAAAAAAAATTTAAATTGATTCCCACCATCTGTCCATATATTTTAGAGACAATATTGTAGGCTGGACAGAACAGTACCAAGATAAATTAAAAATTTAGCATTCTTCAGCTAAATAATCTATTGTGCTATAAATGAGTGTGAAGAACATTCACCTACATAAATAACTGAAAATTTCCCAAATCATTACTGTTATTTTTTTTCTAATCAAATTTGTATCTGAAAATTTCTACACAATGTATTTGTAAATGACTATATTTATATTACCCAAAGATAGCTATCTCTATGAAAATGTTATAATAAATTTCCCTTATAAACAACCAAACACAGACTTATTAAAATTAGTCAGTAAAATTCCAACTTGCTTAACTTTTGAAAGCAGAGTTAAATGCTTTGAAAAAGTCATATATGTATTCCAGTCATTTATACATGTATAAACAAACATGTATATTATCCATTTATTTTTATAGAAGTAATATGTTCTTTTAAAATAATTAAAGATACAGAAATGATTGAATGGCTAGTTATTTTTCATTTTTTTTTCTCCTTCCCACAACCTTGATTCTAAAGTTCTCTTAGAGATCTTTGCAAATAACAGTTTTGTGTATACTATTTGTATTTTATATTTCTTATCTTTAAAGAAATGTTTTTGTTTATATATTTATAAGCTACATGGCTCTTGTGTTCTTTTGTGATTTCTTACAATTGAAATTACACTCTCATACTTTTATGAAGGGCTTTAAAACTTGAAGTTGCCTTCCTTGGATACCTTTTATTTTAGTACAGATAATTTCATTTAATTAGTTGCTTAAATTATTTTAAAAATAGCAACTGTATATGGTAAAGAAAAACAAGAAAGCTATGGTAAGACCTACACAATATATTATATAACAATCTTCTCTTTCACCATTACTGTTTTGTGTATTTCTAGTATTAGATGATATTATATTACATTTTAACTTGATATTAGATAAAAATGGCACTGCACTCCAGTACTCTTGCCTGGAAAATCCCATGGACGGAGGAGCCTGGTAGGCTGCAGTCTATGGGGTTCACTAGGAGTTGGACATGACTGAGTTACTTCATTTTCACCTTTCACTTTCATGCGCTGGAGAAGGAAATGGCAACCCACTCCAGTCTTCTTNTAGTTTCTGCTGTACAAAGAAATGAATTAGCTGTAAGTATTTGAGAAATTTTCCAGAGTTTATGTTTCTTTCCATAGAGTCTTATGCTGCATGGGCTCAGTTTTTCAGTCCTATCTGACTCTGGCGAACTGTAACCCACTAGGCTCCTCTGTTCCATGGGATTTTCCAGGCAGGAATACTGGAGTGGGTTGCCATTTCTTACTTCAGGAAGGGTCTTCTCAACTCAAGGATCAAACCCATATCTCCTACCTTAGCAGATGGATTTTTTTTTAACCACTGAACCCTTGGGAAGACCTTTCTATTTCTTACTATTAAGCTAATTCTGATTAACTTAAATTATAATTTAGCCATATGAAAAAACTGAAATATAAAAAAATTTATTGAATGAATGCTTTTGAGCTGTGGTGTTGGAGAAGACTCTTGAGAGTCCCTTGGACTGCAAGGAGATCCAACCAGTCCATCCTAAAGATCAGTCCTGGGTGTTCATTGGAAGGACTGATGTTGAAGCTGAAACTCCAATACTTTGGCCACATGATGTGGAGAGCTGACTCACTGGAAAAACCCTGGTGCTGGGAAACATTGAAGGAGGGATAAGAAGGGTACAACAGAAGCTGAGATGGTTTGATGGCATCACCGAGTGAATGGACATGATTTTGAGCAAGGTGCGGGGAACTGGTGATAGACAGGGAAGCCTGGTACACTGCAGTCAATAGGGTTGCAAAGAGTCTGATCCAACTGAGCGACTGAACTGAAGGAAAAATACTTTTATAGTATTATTGTTTCTTAGGTTTCATTTACCATTTTTAAAATAGGTAACTTGTTTCAACCTACAGTCCAATTCGATAGATATTTTGAAATATGTTCAAATATGACTTTTAGATAATAGCCTAATGATATTCCATAATTTTCATGATAAACACTTTAATTTTGAAAGAAATTTATAAGTTTTATACTTAACACTATGTTCACAAATATGGGATTTTGGCCCAGAATGAAAATAATCCACCTGCAATGCAGGAGACCCAAGTTTTATCCATGGGTCTGGGATATCCCCTGGAGAAGAGAATGGCTACCCACTCCAGTATTCTTGCATGGAGAATTCCATAAACAGAGGAGCCTGGTAGATCCATGGGGCCATGAAGAGTTGACATGACTAACACTTTTATGTGTTTTTCTTTATCTTCCATTCTTTCCCTTTGATATATATCATATATTTCTCTTAGTGCTTAACAATGAAATTGTTATGACTGGTTTTGCAAGTCTTATATTGAACTGCTAAGAAGAATTATAGTGTGCCCTGTAATGCATAAGGGCTTCCCAGGTGGCTCAGTGGTTAAAAAAAAATTCCACCTGCCAATGAAGGAGAGGTGGGTTCAATCCCTGGGTCAGGAAGATTCCCTGGAGAGGGAAATGGCAACCCACTCCAGTATTCTGGCCTGGGAAATCCAATGGACAGAGGAGCCTGGCAGACTACGGTCTATGGGGTCACAAAAGAGTCAGACACAACTTTATATCTAAAATCAAAACCAACCAAGCCTTCTCTATCCCCTGATCCTGTTCATGACAACAATTGTCTTGCTGTATTTCACTATGCACACTGTTGGCTGAATCCAGGGTAGCCAAGAAGCGAACTAAGAGGCTGGAAGGAGATGTTAGGAGCCATAGGAACTGCAAACACCTTTATTCTCTCCTGGCTGGTATGGCAGCCATACACAGCCTCTCTCCTGGCTGATGCAGCAGCTGTAGAAACAGCCACCACATAACCATAACATAGCTATGAAGTGAAGTGAAGTGAAGTTGTTCAGTCGTGTCCGGCTCTTTGCGACCCCATGGACTGTAGCCTACCAGGCTCCTCCCTCCATGAGATTCTCCAGGCAAGAGTACTGGAGTGAGTTGCCATTTCCTTCTCCAGTAACATAGCTGTAATAGAGCCATAACATAACCTCATATAACAACCATGATGTCACTCCAATATAGCCCCAGTACAGCAGCAGCCAGGGCTTTCATGGTGAAGCTCATACAAGTGTACCCACGCACAGTAACCTGTGACCAAGCAGGTACTTGTGACGCGCATGTGCAGTGGTATAAATGATCTCAGCTGTTACATATTCATTATTTACAAAACGTGGAGTGAGAGAGCCTGAACACACTTTCTTGGCTAATATGCTCTCTCCCCACACCTCCATAATTGCTTGAGCTCATCCCTTAAAATCTCTAAATCTTTCTATCTCTCTCCATATATATGTGTGTATGTATAAACACACATTTTGTTGCTATAACAACATGTTTTACTCATATTATCCTTGAAGCAGCCTTATCTGGAAGTTCAGTAATTCAATATTATGTTAAATATTATGTTAGGAACTAGAGTCTATTCTGTTTTTTTTTTTTTCCTGTTCCTTCTTTTCCTCCTTTGTATTTTGATATGAATCAGGAAAAAAAAAAAACCACAGTCTTACTGAGTTTGTTGTCAACTCAATAATCTGAGTTGGTTTTTGAAGACACTAAATATATAAACTAAAAAATCAGTTACATGTGACAACTTACTGATCTGTATTTAGGAGTAAAATAGTAGGGTACTACTATTTATTACAATCACTTGTTTCACATTTCTGTCTGATGCAGCATACAGCTGATACAAGAGGGGAGTGCCGTGAATGCTTATCACTGAGCTGTACCCTTACTGCCTAGCTCCTAACCCTGGTAGTTCTTAAGGTGTCCTTGGACCTTGTTAATTCTACTGCTACGGTTTAAAAATAATTCATTAAGTAATAGTTTTATCTGTTTCTCTTTTCCTTCTATGTTGTAGCTGCTACTGCTTGTTTTTCTTAGTATGCCAGATATAATGTCATCATATGCTCTATTTTGAGTATCTTAATAACAACTGCCCCAGTAAATATTTTATAAATTATTCAGGTCTAGCTAGAGTTTCAAATAATATGCTCTATCTGCAAGTCATGTGACCAGTCCTTAAAAGACTAGTATACTGAGTGAATTTAAAGTGAAAACAATCACAAACATTAAAAAAAAAAAAAACTAGCCAAGAAATGTGAGAAAAGACTTTGTGACAAAAAAGAAGTTGGGACAAGTTGTGAAGAGGGCTGGAATTATTCAGAATTTTACTTGAACATGTTAGGTAAGTTGGGCTATAAATTAACTCAGTTTTTCAAATTGGTACACATTATATTTGTTTTCTACCATGTCTGCCTTATGTCTTTAAAGTTTAACTCAGATAAGACTTTCTTAATTTTTTTAGTAATTTATTCATCCATTTGGACCCATTTCCTAAGCTGTTGTGGAATGGATGCACAGTTTGCACTGGTGCTATGGGTTTTGTGATAATGTCTTCCTTGCGGTATTGTGCAAGGTGTTTGGATCACTCAAAATTTCTGAAGTGGACTGTAGTTATGATTCATTTTTATTTGATATAAATACCAATTTTTGATTGAGATAATTTAGTATTCTGTCCTTAATGATGCAGACACCAAGAATTAGACGCAACAGTAGATGGTTTTAAAATTGGAAAATGTTTATCATGCTCCAGAGATTGAATTCTCATAATAGCTGATAACAGGATGGCAGGATATATTGGCATATTTTTATCCATAGGAAGATATATGTTTTCTTAATGTAAATATTGATTCTCAATTTGGCCTTAGTCACAATGAATATCTGAGTCAATGAATCTTGATATTGACCTTAATAGTAATCAATTCCTACTTCATATTCCTGAAGTAATAAATCACAGTTATATGCCATTCTGGTGTTACTGCTTTCTAATTTCCCACGACATTCTCAGATCAATACCTCACTATTTACTAAATGAAGAAAACAATTTATTCTGATAACACACTTGTAGTACATAACATTTTAAAATTACAAAGCTGATATTTTAGCTTTTGTAACTCCTAATAGGCATTGCAAGATAATATGTGATCAAGGGAACTTATGTACCTGACATCCTTGAATCTTCAATAACTTGATTTATAATTGATGACTGATGCACATTTTTATTTCTAAGTGTGAAAGTTACATAAATAAATAGGTAGTTACATTGTTTTATTCAGAGACATGACACTTAAAGCGATATTATAAATGCAAAATACTTGAAATTGAATTAAGCATTTTAAGCTGAGCCATAAAATCAGTTGTTGGAATGCAGAATTAAAGATAATTGCCAGATTTCAGCATCAGTATGTACCATTTTCTAAAACTTTAGAAGTGTTATGACAGTAGTTAAACTATAAAAAGCTGCACCTAGATGAAATTGACTCATCAAAAGAAATATACAGCAAAGAGACTACAGAATGGGCCTGGAAAATTAGCAAGGCCTGGTGCTCTCTGCCTAAATCATTGTTACACACTAATTAGTGCTGTGCTCTGATTTGAGGCTTTAAACTTGTTCCTTTGAAGATTTCTTAAAATTGTATTCAAAGGAAAGGCTCCTCTTTAATAAAACTGTATAATTCTTCGTTCACTTGGGAAACATAGCTTCCTAGCATAATGCTGCTTGAAAACCAGGAGCTGACTTCTAATAGAGGTGCTAATTATTAACATACCAGTATCAGCCAAAGGCTGCATTCTCTAAGACTGAAATAAAATAATAGTGCACAAATATTTCAACTCCATTCCCAATAAGTACTTGAAAAATTCAATAATGTTCATTAAACGCATAAATGTGAATATTAAAAATAAAGATATTTCCCCTGTGATTTATGACGTACTGTCTGAAAAGCAAAGCTGAAGAAAGGCATCATTATATGGCATAAAAAGGAATTCTTTGGCTGTTAATTATAATGTAAATTTATCATTACACCAGGAGAAAAGAACGGCTTGATATTTAAAAACCATCAGGCATGGCTGGTCATTCAAAATATAGATGCATTAATCTTTAATAATTCATGGAGTACAATATGGACAAGGATAATACAAAATGATGAGATACCTTAAAATGACTTAAAAGAAAGTTCTAGTAATGGTCTGTTATAAATGGAAACTTGATGGAAGAAAAGAGAATATTTAACTTTTTCTTCTAGAAGATAGAGTAGTTAAGAAAATTTATATAGAATTTATCTCCATGTGTCTGCAAATTACCTTATTTACTACTATTTTTTTTTTCTCTACCGTTTTTGCAATGACACAATGTAAAATCCCTTCCCTAAGTGAAGAAAGCTATCATTGTCATGTTAGAAAAGGAAGTAGCTTGCCCTGGGAGTTAAAATAATGAACTTTTTAAAAACACATTAACTCTGTGTGTCCTTGGGAAATTGGCTTACCCTCTCAGACACTTTATTTCCTCATTTGTGCAACCAGAGTCAGAGAAGTTGATTTCCAAATGTTCACCATGCAAGTGAAATCAAGGAGGTTTTCACCCTAAAAAGATGAAATGGGGTTATTTGATAATCTTGTATTGTGTCAATTTCAGTTGGCAATACGTGATACTTTCTAGAATTTTCTTCGTTGAATGGTCTCAGGTAAAGACTGGTCACAAGAGGTATTTGTTCGAAGTTGGGGGAAGAAGGTGAAACAAAAGCCATTGTACTTTAAAAGTTGTCATCGGTTGAAGCAGTAAGGGGTAGATGCAGAATTCTAGCTTGTTCTCAATTTGCTACTGGCCCAGCTCTCCTCATCAAATTCTGACCCTACTGAACAACTAGATGCTGAGCTATCGCAATGCAGAGCCAACTACTTCCCATGGTCATCTACCTTGCCCGCTTTGTGATTCTACCCTCGCAGCCCCCTGCCAGCTCTTACTATTTCTTCTACATCAGGGCTATTTGGTGACTTTTTCCTTCTCCTTTCTAGTCCTTTTAATTCTTCAGTTCCTCCAACACTTGTGTAGCAACTAACTTTTGTAGTAGTAACTTCTTGATTTTCTAATATCTATTAATGATCATGCTTTCTTGTTGAAATCCTAACAGACATAATTGGTGAAGCTGTACATCAGAGCTAGCATATTTTAAAAGCTTCATGGATAATACATATGTAATAGTTAAAAATAAAGAAAATGCCCATATATCTTCAATTTTATTGATCCCATAAAATTATTAGATACAATCCAGAATCCCCAAATATATTTAATCTTGAAAGTAGTGTTAGATTCATGTATTCTTGATTTTGCATTATTATAAATTTCTAGACTTTGCCTCATCTTTGAAATTTTACTTAAATTTAAGTAGCAGATATTTAAAAAGAAATTTTGAAATTGATATTCATGTAAGCTAACTGAAGAAAAAAAATTTGAATGAAAGTAAATTTAAGGAAAACGTACTAGTATCTCAGTGTCTGTACTTGAAAGAGTATCAGGACTCATCTGACATGAATTCACTGAGGAATTCAAATTTCTCTTGGTTTCTAAGCATAAATAGTATTTTTAATATCATTTCCCAAAAGTATTGTTTCATGATTTTTGGGGTGAGGGGGAAGGTTAGGAGATATCATTCAAATTTTCCCAAATCTTACTTTCTGCTTCCTACCAGTCAAATGTATATGTACCATTCATTTATAAGGAAATGTGATACATAATTTCCTGAGAATATTGCTGACTATCAAAGTCTGGGGACTTGTGGAGCTAATAGAAACAGAAGAACGATATGATATCAGTTTGTGAGACTGCCTTAACCATATATTTACTTACACTTTTCAAATTCAAAGCTGATGTCCACTTATGTACTATGGCTTTTAGAGAAATTCAAGCTCATGAATGAGAATTTTTAGAGACAGTGTTCATAATGATACATTCTGAAATATCTGGAAATTGAGTTCACAGTTAAGGTCCTTGATAAACTGCGGGACTCAAAAAAGAATAATCAGAAAGCCCCAGCAGAGGCAATGGAGGAAGTATAAATAGGGAGAGTGCCCATCTTTTTCCATCTTTTTAGAAAGATGTGCAAAAATATTCTAGGAAATTAAATTCTCATCTTAATCTTATCTTCTATAATGCTTAATTTTCATTTTACTTTTTGTGAATTAACCAGTGTGTTGTTCTAGAAGTACTAAAGGAGAGATAAGCCAGAACGCTCTCTCCCCAAATAATATTCTAAATCCATGTCTTATGTATATTGTGGCCAATAATCTTATTCTTTACCAATAGGAAATAAAGTGAGAAAAAGCAAACTGAAGTGGGATAGGGGAAGCATAATATAAGTATTATTTTTCCTAAGTATTATTTTTCCTAAGTATCTATGGCAAAATGCCAATTTTCCATGACTTAAAGCCAAGACAAAACAAATTATAAAATATTTTCATAAAGCCAATTCCAAGCTAGCAATTAGTTCCACAGCCAAGAGAGGAAAAAGATATGAATTATCCAACTTAGATGAGTTATCCAACAAACTCATAGGGAGGAGAATTCAAGATGAACAGAATAAGAGGGACCAGGAGAAAATAGAGCCACAGGTGAACAGCTGTGTGGGGGTTATAGTCTACTCTCTATAACGAACAGGGAGAATGATCACTGTATTTGCTAGAATTAAGATTTGACTGTAAATGCTCAAAACATGAAGATAAGCAGTATAAGTATGATATAAAATTTCATGTGCAGGAGAAAGCCATGTTTCAGCAGCAATGAACTATTCTAATAATTTACTTTATGGCTTTCCAAAATTGTCAGTGCGGTAGACTGAATTCTATCATGATCCCTCGAATCTTGCCCATTAGAATAAACATCCTATATATTTTTTTGTGTAGGCAGAAACCGTGACATTAATCTAACCAGTAGAATATGGGAGGTAAGGGAATTTTGCAACTGAAGTTCTTATCAGTTGACTTTGAGTTAACAAAAGGAAATGTCCTTTTTGGGCCTGACAATTAGGTGAGTCCTTTAAAAGAGATCCCAGGCTTTCCCTAAGTTATAGACTTAAAGAGCAGAGACACTGTCCTATTATCCTCAAAGGAGCAAACTGGCATATTGTAGAGACCGGCTCACACAGTAGGGAATGGCAGCAGCCTTTAGGGATTGAGCGCCTCAGTCCTGCACCTGCCAGGAATGGAATTCTCAACCACAAAAGCTTCAAAGGAGATCTCAAGCATCAAAGGAGCCTACAGTCCTGCTGACACCTTGATTACAGTGTTCTGAGACCCTGAGCAGAGGGCTAACTTAAACCATGTCCAAATTCCTGACTCAGAAACCGTGAGATCATAGATGGCTTCTATGGTCTATCCAACACAGCTTCTTGAACTTTTGTCCTCATATCTCTTCAGTAAAAAGAAACATGAAAGAGGGATTAAATAAGAGGGATAAGAAGAAAAAAAAGTGCCTCCCTTTAAGAACACTTTCTAAATTTCATACTCAACAGCTCTGATTATATATCTCTACCTAGAACATGGTCACATGACCACCTTCATCTGAGTAGAAGGGTTCCATTACAAAGAAAGAGTGTGCAACTGGGTATCAGAAAAAAGTGAGATTATCTAGCACAAATTTCATATAACTTAAAGACCTTAAGGGAGGCAGGTAGTGGGATGAGAGTGTGGATCCAGAATGTTACCAGAAAGCAATTCACTGCTAGCAGAATTGGTCCTTATTCAATCTGGTCAGAAAATAATAAGACTTGGAGCAATCAAGTATCCTATAAATTATCATATATAAAGTTCTACTTTGGAGAAGGAGATGGCTGCCCACTCCATTATTCTTGCCTGGAGAATCCCATGGACAGAAGAACCTGGTGGGCTACAGTCCATGGGGTCACAAAGAGTCAGATACAACTTAGCAACTAAACAGAGTTCTACTTATCATAGTAGTAACACAAGACTTGAACTTATTTTTAACATAAAATCACATAAATCAAGGTAATAAAACTACAGTCCTCTACAAAAGAGCACCAATTTCAGTCAGGCATGTTAGAAAAAAAAAAGTACTATTCCTTACAGTCTACTGGAAAAAAATATTTTATGTTGAGGTTTGGCTATAATAATTATATGCATTTGGTTGTTGATAACATTTCAAGATACATGATTCAGAGGCTCCTTAGTCTTAATGTTATTTGATTTGTGTTCAACAATTTCATCACTTTTGAATTTCTAGTAAGTCTTACTACTATAGCTTCCTTTATCTCCACTTAACCTCTCAGGCTTGCAATATAGCCACTCCTTAAACTCAGTTAATTAAATAATGACCTTATTTAATTGGTAATATATGTTGCACCCACGCATACACATACACACACATACATATATATGGTCTAACTTCATGATAATACAAGTTGGAATATTAATATACTAAATATCACTCATTTTAACAATCAAAATCTTAGCAAGTAAGCAAACTGCCATATTCTTATGGTTAATGTATAACTTTTTAATGAAACATGATACGTTTTATGTCTTGTTCTCTTAATAGTGATTATAGAAACACTATTTACTATTTTTGGACTTGGAACTTGGTCTTGATCTAACAATTTTTTTTCACAATCTCCAAGAAAGTCACATTACAACTCTATTTCACATAAATTAGCTATCTCAGCTGTGAAGATATATTATGCATAGATTTTTTAATTCAATTGAAATTCAGCAAACAAGCTATTATAAAGCTATCGGCTTAGATCAGTCTGACTTAGTATATTGGCTGAATGGATACAGGGGTCTGTGATTTTTCTGATGCTCTTAAGTTTCTCTGAAGTTTCTTTGCTCTAAATGAACTCTATTCTCCTTGTTAAAACTAAAGGACAAAGGGTCACAAAGACTGAACTCAATTGGAAAAAAATTAAACTGACTTTAGTTTTAGCTAATATAATGTGGCATGGATCTGGCATTTAATTCCCATTTGTTTACAAATGCTAGACAATATGGAGCTTCTGAAACCTCAGGAGGGACTTCTCTTAGAGAAGAAAAATGTATTAAAAAAAAGTCTCTTTTATCCTTTTCCATTTCAATACTCAAACTGTGATTTTTAACTCATGTTATTTAATTCAAATTCTCTGTGTTAGAAAAGAAAATGAAAGCAAATATTTATTTGGCAAAATAGGTAACCAATAGAAGTAGGGAACTCTCTAGATGTATAATACAGTATTGATTTATAATTATTAGTTGAGTTTGGAAATTACATTACTCATATTTACTTTAGTAAGAGGCTATCATTACTTGAAACAAATGTGTACTTGTATATGAAGAAAATAGGAGAAATTGGAGAGAGATGGGATGATACCCCCAAACTTAAACCAGATAACCCTCTTAGCTCTTCACTAGCCAGGCAGATGTGGTTAGCCAACAAATAAGGAGGAACAAGACTACTGTTATTCATGAAGTTTCTGTGGTTACCTCTTATTTGTACCCTTACAATTTCGTGAAATGAACGTTATGAATGAGGAAGAAAAAGTTTCACCCACTTTCTCAGATAGAACTTCAAGCTTCAAAACTTCTGGGTTGGAAAATAGCTTGAAGTCCTGTGATTATTTGGGAAAATCTCCTAGGACCCTGAAATGTTCCCAGAATTACTTAATGTTTGCCTATGACAAGATCTGAATTTTTTTCATAACTTATTCATAGATCATGGGATATAATCTCACTTGTGAAGTGTCTGTCCCTCCCACCTTAACTCTAAAGGATCAGGGAATCAATAATTTGGATGTCAAGTCAAAGAGATTGATGCATCTTTCTGACAACAGATATAAAGCAGGTAAATTATTTTAAAAATCTCTGACTTCCATAGCGAATAGACTTACTGACATGGGGAGAGGGAAGGAGAGGGTGAGATGTATGGAAAGAGAAACGTGGAAACTTACATTACCATATGTAAAATATAGCTAGCCAATGGGAATTTGCAGCATGGCTCAGGAAATTCAAACAGGAACTCTGTATCAACCTAGAGGAGTGGGATGTGGAGGGAGATGGGAGGGAGGTTCAAAACGGAAGGGATATATGTATCCTACGGCTGATTTCATGCATTGGAGAAGGAAATAGCAACCCACTCCAGTGTTCTTGCCTGGAGATTCCCAAGGACGGCAGAGCCTGGTGGGAAGCCATCTATGGGGTAGCACAGAGTCAGACACGACTGAAGTGCCTTAGCAGTGGCAGCATGACTGATTCATGTTGAGGTTTGACAGAAAACAACAAAATTCTGTAAAGCAATTATCCTTCAATTAAAAAAATAAAGAAATTTAAAAAACAAAAAGCTTTGTCTTCCAGTACCTATCATTTCATTGCTGCTTTAGTAGATCACCATGGAACAGCCTTCCTAAAAAATCCTTACCCAAACTTCACATGTCCACTTCATTTCATAATTTACAAGTTGATACCATGTTCCAAAGTTTGAACAATTTTAGTTCACCTTCATATACTTTATTATTAAAGTAAGGCATTTTATCTGGAGATATTTCTAGACCTGTCCCTGTATTGTGCATAAGACTAGGATATTCACAAAACTGTAAACTCTTGGTGTGATATTACTAGCCCAGATTGCAGCTTCATTTAGGGAAATTTTTCCTTTAGAACCCTTCATGTATTTTCAAGCCAGAGGTAAACTTCAGGTGAAAGTCATCTCTACCTTTCAAAATGTTCTGATAAAATGAGTTGTCAAAGGAGAACAGTTGCAGTGTGTCTCAGTGAAATTCCTAAAGCATATTCAAATGCATCCTTATCTTCCATATACCCATACATACCAATAGGTGATAGGAGTGATATAACTTTCATCAAATCATGAATGATTCGGTTACACTGGACAGTAAGTATCTACTGACTTTGCATGTGTACAAATGAGACTTCATGCTGTGTTTCTTGCCATAAAAACAAAAATAAGCTACAGCTACAAAATGTCTTGCTGGAGCCATTGCACAGCAGGTTCTACTACTCTTATTAATTCATCTCCTTCTCCCAACATGCTCAGTCTAACAATTTTTGAAGCAGGACAAAATCTTAGGTCGTTAAACTAAAATCATAAAATTTTCAGTAATTTAACATTTTATTGTATTGTATAATTTCATTATAAAATTTTTCATTAAAAAAATTTTATAGAGATGCTGTATATATACATCATTTAATTCTGTCATTATCATTATACTATATTTGATTTGTCATCTATTTATCCACGTATTCATGTCTGTATCTCTCAATTGGCCAAATTTATATTTTTTCCTGGTGCATTTGAAAATAAATTGTAGATACTTTCCCCTTAAGATGTCAGCTTATGTATTATTAACTAGACTTTAATCTTGGTTTAACTTTTGTTGTGATGTAAAATATATATAAAATGGAATCCACTAATTTTTAATGCACATTCTCTGAATCTTGCCATTCCTCTAGGTAACATAACTCTCTAGCAATACAGAATATCATCATCACCACCCCCCAGAAGTTGCCTCTTGTCCTTTCTTGATCAATCACTGTCACAGCCTCAGATAAAAACTGCTATGGTTGTATTCCACTGTATATTCAATTAAGCTCTTCTAGAAGTTAATAGAGTGATCATGCAGTATGTACATTGTTAATAGACTTTTTCGTTTATTATAAAACTTTCAAAGTTTATTCATATTGTTGAATGTACAAGCAGTTGATTCTCTTATCATTGCTGAATAAAAATGTATCATTTGTGAATATAATATAGTTTATTAGTTTTCTTATTAGTGGATGTGGCAGCTGTTTCCAGTTCTTTATTATTATGAAAGAGCTAATATGAAAATTCTCATATGAAGTTTCTTCCATTTCTTTTGGATAAATGTCTAGGATTAGAATTGATGAGTAGCAGCATGGTTGTGGTGTTTTAGTGGCTCAGTAGTGTCTGACTCTTGTAACCTCATAGACAGTAGCCTGCCAAGCTCCTCTGTCCATGGCAAGAATACTGGAGTAGGTTGCTGTTTCATGGTACCAGATTTTGAAATTCCTCCAAGAATGTATGGAACTCCTGTTTATTCTACATATTTGTCATTGTTTGATGTTGTATGTCTATTTTGTTTTGGTCACTTTGAGTGGGTGTGTAGCAGTAGCTTGTTGTGGTTTGTATTTGCATTTTATTGATATCTCATGATACTGTACTGTTGACACCTTTCCTTTTTGTTGTTGGTTGTTTTCATATCTTCTTTTGAAAAATGTTTATTCAAAGATTTTGCCCATTTTTATTACTGGACTGTTTGTTATTTTTACTATTGAGTTTTATGCTCCTCAGATGGTTCAATGGTAAAGAATCTGTCTGGCATTACAGGAGATGCAGGAGACATAGGTTCAATCCCTGAGTCATGAAGCTACTCTGGAGAAGGAAATGACAGCCCACTCCAGTGTTCTTCCCTGGGAACTCCCATGGACAGAGGAGCCTGGCAGTTTACAGTCCATGGGGTCACAAAGGATTTGGACATGAATTAGCAACTAAACAATAACATGATACTTAGATACCAGTATTTTGTCAAAAAAATGTTTTTTGTAAATACTTTCATTTGGACTATTTATTTTCTTAATGCTTTATTCTATAGGTTATAAATTTTAATTAAATATAATTTATCATTTTAATATCATATATTAATATTTCTGTGAGTTATCAAGGAAGTATTTACCAGACCGTCCGAGTCAAGGAAACATATTCATGTTTCCTCGATAGTTTTAAGTTTTGTATACATGTTTATGTTCCATCTCAATTTAAAAGTTTTATAGAATGCAGAGTAGGCATCAAGGTAACTATCATAATGCTCATATACATATCCAGAAATTCTAGTAATATTTGTTGAAAGTCTTTTTTTGCTCCACCACTTTTCTCTGAAACATAAGTTGAAAATTAATAATATAAATGTTGGTTTATTTCTGGGCTATTTTGTTTTATTAAAGTGTAGTTTGATTCTTATGTCAAAGCTGCAATCTCTTGATTACTGTATCTTTAAAATAAGGTTTGAAAACTGGTAGTCTTAATACTCCAATTTTGTTTTTCAAAATGGTTTTCAGTATTCTAGGTTCTTTGCTTTTCCACACATTTTAGAATCAAATTGTGAGTTACTAGAGAAAATTTGCTGAGATTTGATTTGACTTTGTGTGGAATCTGTATATCAATTTGAGAGGAACTGACTTCTTAGCAATATGGAGTCTCTCAGTCCATGACAATAGCTTTTCTTGCTATTTATTCAAATCTTCATTAAGTGTAGAGGTCTTGGCATGTATTTTGTTAAGTTTATCTCTAAATTCTTTATGTTTCTTAACACTCAACAAATTTTTTTAAAATACTGTTGGTACTATAAAAAAGATCATTACTTTTTATTTCTTAATTATGAGTTTTGATTTTTTACTGAAGTCACTGATTAGTTCTGTTAATTATGCTGTAGATTTCTCATGATATTATATGTATATTACATTTGCCTTCTGCAAATAGGTATTCTTGTACTCTTTTATCTTTATGTCTTGATTTTTAACTTTCTGCAGTGGCCAAGAACCCTGTAGATGTGATGAGAATGGATATTTTTTTCTTGTTCCCTACTACAAAGAAGGCATTCAAATCTGCAGTGTTAAATGTGAAGTTAGCCTCATGAATGTCCTTTTTCAGGTAGAGGGAATTTCCTTTTATTACGAAATTGCTACAAGTTTTAATTTTGAAGGAATGTCAAATTTTATTGAATGCGTTTTATCATTTATTAAAACTTAATTTGTACTTCTTCTTTTTTACAAAATGGGCTACATCAGTTGATTTTGTAAATTTCAATCAATCTTACATTCCTGTGACAAAATTTATTGGCTGCAACACATTACTCTTTTACATATTGCTGGATCTGATTTTCTAAAATACTGTTAGTCAAGTTTGTGTGTAGGTTTATAGACATATATTAGCCTCCAGTTTTTTTTGTTCTAATATATATTTTTATTTTGAAATTATCCTCCTTTTCCTCTATATTGTGAAAGAATTTGTGTAAGATTGTGTTATTTTTTCCTTAAATGCTTAAGANTTATTGTTCATCATTGGACTGAATATTTTTACATCAATCAAGTAAAAGAAAAGGTCTTCCCTGTAGCTCAAATGGTAATGAGTCTGCCTGCAATGCAGGAGACTGGTGTTTGTTCCCTGGGTTGGGAAGATCCCCTGGAGAAGGAAATGGCAATCCACTCCAGTACTTTTGCCTGGAGAACCCCACGGACCGAGGAGACTGACAGGCTACTGTCCGTGAGGTTGCAAAGAGTAAGACATGACTGAGCAACTTAACACTAATTAAGTAAAAGAAACAAAATATATTTCCTGTAAGTAGTTTTAAAGATGTAGTATTCACTTGAGAGTAAAGTTTGAAAGCAGGCTTTTTAAGAAATGTGATTTTTGTGAGCTTTTCATATATGAAACTCAATGTAGCTAATTTTTCTTCTAGACTATTGAATTTGTCAGTCTTCATTTGGGCAGGACACAAGGGAATGAAGTGAAAAATACTATCAGTTCCCCTAATATTTGTTTTATTCATATTTTATCTTACTTTTAACCTCTCATCTTAAGATTCATGTGAATATGAGCATTTGTAAAGTTATACTGCCCTGTATCTATNTTGAATTTGTCAGTCTTCATTTGGGCAGGACACAAGGGAATGAAGTGAAAAATACTATCAGTTCCCCTAATATTTGTTTTATTCATATTTTATCTTACTTTTAACCTCTCATCTTAAGATTCATGTGAATATGAGCATTTGTAAAGTTATACTGCCCTGTATCTATTTCTTCCAACCAATTTCCTTTCTGAAAAATATTGAATTTCTTTTTATAGAGTCAGCCTAAAAAAAAAATTACAGGACACAATAAATCCACTTAATCTTCCTATGTCCACATTCGGCCTTAATCTCCTTGTTCACTTTTGGACACAGATATCCAGAATAAAATTTTATTTTCCTCAGAGCAGAGAAACACATTCTGTGGCTTTCATGTTTAACAACTCAACAACCTTCTGCTCAAGATTAAATACTTCATTGTGTCTATGGGCAGTTGCATATTTATTACTCTTGAGGCAGCTGTATTTGAAATAAATGGAATTGAATGACTCTGAAATATTTTCTGAAATTCATATATCATGAGTTACTCTTTCCAAAAGAAAAATAAAATATTTCAAATCCCCTTTATAAGAAGAACAGTCCATGTGAGACACACCAAGCCTGTGATAGTAAAGAACATTTTAATACTGGTCATTGTGGCTCAGTTCCTTTTTTGCTGTTGAGCTGTTGGGCTGAATTCTTGGCATCAAAGCAATGGTTCTCCATTTTTTTTTCCCCCTTAAGACTGAGAGCATTTATTTCTCTGGATTTTTAAGGTCACGTATTACAATTTTGTCTTTGTCATATGATTAGTTGCCAAACTAAATTTGGATATTAAACATATAGATTGCATTTATAAGTAATCTTTTTTAAAATTCTACTTATTTATTTTAATTGGGGGATAATTGCTTTACTGTATTCTAATGGCTTTTGCCACACACCATTGTGAATTGACCACAGCTATACATGTGTCCCCTCAATCCTGAAACCAACACCCTCCCATGCCCCTCTCCACCCCATATATATAATATTAATATGGAACATGAATGTATATTTTTGAATCATTTTTACTATTCATTTTGAAGTTCATTCCCACCATAATGACCTTCACACTTTCTGGCATAAGTCCCTGAATGTGACTGCACCTACATCTTTTGTTTTACTCTTTCTTATCCCTAGAATTTTCCACCACATATATGTGCAAGATTTTTCCCTCTTTCCTACGGTCTGTGCTCAAAATGCCTTCATAGAAAGGTCACCCATGACTCATATCCTCTTACTCTGTTGCCTTCTTTCATTATGTTTCCATAGTTTCATCACTCCCTACATATTATCTTCATTTGCTTGTTCATTGTCCACCTTCTCTTACTAGAGTGCTAGCTTCATGGAAGAAGGGACTATCAGGCTCACAACAATATGTAGAACAAAGCAAATGGATTGTTTGAATGCCAGTTAAATCTTTTTGATGTATGCATATTGAACTCAAATACCCTGAAATTATTTGATTATCTACTTTATAATTAAATTATAAATTTAAAAAGTAATTAAATGATTATAATTAGAAAAAAACACTTAAATTCTTTAATGTAAAATAGTCCTCTCTCAAAATTTACCTTTTGAGGAATTCTTACAAAATGAGGCATTGTCATACTTATGTTTTTGTAATTCCTTAATCAGAAAGCAACCTGTAGTCTCAACAATACTTATCAGCAGTGTGTTAATATTCAGTACAATGCTGACTATGCAAAAAATCTTTAAAATGTGAGAAGTATATGAATATATTTAAATGAATAAAGTAAATATATAAAATCCATATTTTATTGTTTAAAATGTATTAAATGACAATTACCTGTGAATTTTGTGGCTATAAAGATTCTAATTTTTAATCAGTGAGGATATTTCAATTTCTCTTTTGTCTTGCTAGTCAGTCAAAAGTTTAAAGTAAAGATGTCTAAGATTGTGCTTGACTATGCCTAAGTTACTACCTTATCAAATATTTTTTACTTATTAGAAATATTTTCTGTTTCTCTCAAAGTTGTTTTGCCTCCACATCACCAATAGTCTTAGAATTAAAGTTTTTTTAACAATAACAACATGAACAGAACTACTTCATTTTAAGAGGTGACCATGATTAATAGGGCAAATGTTTTGCTACAACAAAAAAGCTTAGTTTCTGAGGCATAGAAGTTGAGAGAAGAAAGGAACTCAGAAGTATCTCTCCAATTCCATTTATCTCTTCCTTTTAATTTTCACCATACATCTGTATTATATAGTGGATGATTGCCTTTATCATATACTTAATATCAGGCATTTCAATAACTCTGTTTTCCTATTGACAAAGGTGTTTGTTTCTTAAACGAACCACATAATTCCTTTGCTTTCTTCTCATGAGAAAATTCAAGTCTTCAAATCTTAATGCTTTCTTCTAAATTTTATTTATTTGTTTATGTTGAAATTGATTTCAAATTTACATTTGTAGTCATTATGTTCTAAGGCAGTATATGCTTGTGTGCATGCTAAGTTGCTTAAGTTGTGTCTGACTCTTTGTGACTGTATGGACTGCAGACTTCCAGGCTCCACTATCCATGGGATTCTCTAGGCCAGAATACTGGAGTAGGTTGCCATGCCCTCCTCCAGGGGATCCTCCCAACCCAGGGAATGAACCCATGTCTTTTATGTCTCTTGCATTTGCAGGAAGATTCTTTACCACTAGTGCCACCTGAGAAGCCCAAGGTAGTATATAACTTAATATTATTCATGACCAGCTTTTAAATATTTTTCACTTAAAAATCACCTCTACACTTCTATAGAATTTTTTTGTGTTAGATCAAATATTCTTAGTTTTGTGTGATTTGTAGGTTTCTTTTTCTTTTTTTTTAAATCTTTTCTTGTATTTCCGTATAATTTCTCTAAAATTCTCTAGATCAGCTTTGAAATTTAGTATGTTGGCAACACTCTTAGTTTTCCAAAAGTTTTTAGGTCAAATCAAGTGGGTCTTAAGAAGCATTACTGTGAACAAAGCCAATGGAAGTGATGGAATTCCAGCTGAGCTATTTCAAATCTTGAAAGATGATTCTGATAAAGTGCTGCACTCATTATGCCAATAAATTTGGAAAATGCAGTAGTGGCCACAAGACTGGAAAAGGTTAGTTTTCATTCCGGTCCCAAAGAAGAGCAATGGCAAAGAATGTCCAAACTACTGTACTGCTGCTGCATCGCTTCAGTCGTGTCCAACTCTGTGCGACCTCATAGATGGCAGCCCACCAGGCTCCCCTGTCCCTGGGATTCTTCCAGGCAAGAACACTGGAGTGGGTTGCCATTTCCTTCTCCAAAACTACTGTATAGTTGTGCTCATTTCACATGCTAGCAAGGTAAAGTTCATAATCCTTCAAGCTAGGCTTCAGCAGTACCTGAACTGAGAACTTCCAGATGCACAAGTTGGATTTAGAAAGGGCAGAAGAACCAGAGATCAAATTGTCAACATTCATTGGATCATGGATAAAAGGGAATTACAGAAAAAACATCTACTTTTTCTTCATTGACTATGTGAAAGCCTTTGGCAGTGTGGATCACAACAAATTGTGGAATATTCTTAAAGATTTAGGATTACTAGACCACCTTCCCTGTCTTCTGAGAAACCTGTATGCAGGTCAAGAAGCAATAGTTAGAACCGGAAATTGAACAATAGACTGTTTCCAAATTGGGAGGGAAGTACAACAAGGTTGTATGTTGTCACTTTGCTTATTTAATTTATATGCAGAATACATCATGCAAAATGCCATGCTGGAAGAATCACATTCTGGAATCAAGACTGCTGGGAGAAATAACCACCTCAGAAGTGCAGATAATACCACTCTATGACAGAAAATGAAGAAGAACTAAAGACCGTCTTGAAGAAGGTGAAAAAGGAAAGTGGAAAAGCTGGCTTAAAATTCAACATTCAAAACACTAAGATCATGGCATCTGGTCCCATCAGTTCAGTTCAGTTCAGTTGCTCAGTCTGTCTGACTCTTTGCGACCCCATGAATCGCAGCACGCCAGGCCTCCCTGTCTATCACCAACTCCCGGAGTTCACTCAGACTCACGCCCATCGAGTCAGTGATGCCATCCAGCCATCTCATCCTCTGTCATCCCCGGTCCCATCACTTCATGGCAAATAGATGGGGAAAAAAGTGGAAACAGTGTCAGATTTCATTTTCTTGGATTCCAAAATTGTTCCAAACAGTGACTGCAGCCATGAAAGTAAAAGACACTTGCTGCTTCAAGGGAAAGCTATGACAAACCTAGACAACATATTAAAAAGGAGAGATATCCCTTTGCTGACAAAGGTCTATATAGTCAAAACTATAGTTTTTCCTGTAGTCATGTATGGATGTGAGAGTTGGACCATAAACAAAGCTGAGTGCCAAAGAATTGGTGCTTTTCAATTGTGGTGCTGGAGAAGATTCTTGAGAGTCCTCTGAACTTCAGGAGGATCAAACCAGTCAATCCTAAAGGAAATCACTCCTGAATATTCATTGGAAGTACTGATGTTAAAGATGAAACTCCAATATTTAGGCTACCTGATGCAAACAGCTGACTCATTGGAAAAGACCTTGATGCTGGGAAAAAGTGAAGCCAAAAGGAGAAGGGGCGGTAGAGGATGAGATGATTAGGAGTCATCACTGATTCAATGGACATAAATCAGAGCAAATTCTGAGAGAGAGTGAAGGACTGGGAAGCCTGGTGTGCTACAGTCCATGGAACTGCAAACAGTCAGACAAGCCCTAGTGACTGAACAATAACAACATCATTCCCTCCCTGGCTGATTTCAGGTGCATCTCTGTCCCTGTGAGGTTGTCTCAGGCTAGCTGTGATCTAAGACACTGTTCTCCCAAGGACACAGACTCTCTCCACAAACTCCCTTCCAGATTCCAAGAAATGCACCCATCCTCCTTGCTTTTCATTTAGTGTGCTAACTGCTTACTTGCAAAGCTGCAACTAAACTACATGTTACTTCTTACTTCTTGGTAATACAGGCATACCTTCTTCTCTGTAGATATTTAGTTCTTAAAATAAATCCACTCATATTTTTTATTCTTCAAGAGTGATATCTTGTATTCAAAGCTATGGTTTTTCTGATGTCACATAGAGATATGAGAGCCGGACGATGGAGAAGGCTGAACTCCGAAGAATTGAGGCTTTCAAATTGTGGTACTGGAGAAGACTCAAAAGTCCCTTGGACTACAAGGAGATTAAACCAGTCAATCCTAAATGAAATCAACCCTGAATATTCACTGGAAGGACTGATGCTGAAGCTGCAGCTCCAACCCTTTGGCCACCTGATGTGCAGAGCCTACTCTTTGGAAAAGACCCTGATGCTGGGAAAGCCTGGGGGTTGGTGAACATCATTTCATTGAGTCAGTGAACATCACCGACTCAATGGAATGAGTCTGAGCAAACTTTGGGAGACAGCGAAGGTTAGGGAAGTCTGGCATGCTGCACTCCATGGGATCACAAAGATTCAGATGTGACGGAGCAACTGGATAACAACAAAGGGTGATATCATTTTTCCATTTGAAGAAAGTCCTCATGCTGCCTGAAAGGTGAAGGGTTATGATGATAGGAAGTCACTGGGAAAAATGTTCATATGAAAACGTTATACACCCCTTTAAGCTGTTACAGATAATAGTTATAATCATTCAATCATGTTTTTAGTTGTGAAAAAAAAATAGAAACTTTCTCCAAATTTCTTTTGCCTTATTCAAGATTTGTTTTTTAAAGAATGTCTGCTACATTCTAGGAGCAGCCACATCATATTGTCAGGGTAAGGCATCTGGTCTGTGATTATTCTCTAGACAAAGTCCTCTCTGGGATGATGTCCATGGCATCAACAAGCTCTTGCATTTCTTGCATGTGGCACTGGATTATCTGAGATCCCACTGTGGCATCCAGTTACCGATGCATATATACAGTATCCTCATTTTACATATTACTTCAGGCATCAGTTTTTCTCTCAACTCTTTTGTTCTTTTCATGAAGGAATACAAATTAACCACATTCTTTATTTCCTCCTACACTTCCTGGGGCCTTGGGACACTGAAATCTTGGGTTCCCTCAGACCACCTCTTCTCTCTCATCTTTCAAGAAGCTAAGCATGTGTACCCTTTATTTGGTTTTCTTCCAAGCCTATGTGAATTTTTGTCTGCCCCCTCCCTGCCCCCGCCCCAGAATTTGTCACATAGAAGTGAGTCTCTTTATTTTCTTAAACTGGCAATGTTGTTTAAATTTCACTGATACTTGAAATGTTGTTTTTCTATGCACAATAGTAAAGACATACCCTTGTACCATCACCTTAAAAATTATCCCCATTTTTGAAGGTGACTGAGTTCCCATTCTAGTCCTGAATTTTCCAAGCAGTACCAACCCCTTGCTCACTGAACTCCTGGGATGGAGAAAGCCAATGACAGAGTTTCCTCTCTGAGATCAACCCCACTTTTAAAACTAATCTCCCTCATATTCTTCTTTACCTCAGGCAGACTTCATATAAAATATGTTTGGTTTTGTGTTTTTTTGGTCACATTTTTTCCGTCTTGTCTTTCTGTGCCACTCTGGTGGTAAAGCCCCAATTGTCTCAGGTCATTTTTTCCTATCTGCTTGCCGTCGAAATTTCTAATACTCTTTTCAAAATGCACATTTGATCATGTCATTGCTCCTGCTTAAAATACTCCTATGACTTCCCTGTATTCCAAGGATTATGTAATACATATAAATTATATGAATGTATGTCATACATATATAAATCTTTTGCATAGTCTGGCTCCTGGGGCGTCCTTTCCCTTATTTGCTATACTCAGCCACACTGACCTAATGATTTCTTGGAAATGTTATGCTGTTAGTCGCTCAGTCATGTCTGACTCTTTGTGACCCTGAGAACTGTAGCCTGCCAGGATCCTCTGTCCATGGAATTCTCTAGGCTAGAATACCGGAAGGGGTAGCCATTCCCTTCACCAGGGGGTCGTCCTGACCACTCGCATATACTTACAAGTCCGTTTTCTTCTGTATCTCCGTTTTGATACTAGCTCTCCTTTTTAATTTCAAGCTCAGTTTAAGAATTTCTCCTAGGGAAACTTTTACTGATCTTCCAATTTAAGACAACTCTTTTATTGTACCCTTGCATAGGACATAATCTTTCACCTATACTTAAAGAATCAGATCATTTATCTCAGTTTCAATTTTGAAAAGAATCCAACTCAATTACTCTCCAGTCGATCATTTGGTTGATATTTGTCTCTACTACTAGAGTATAAACTCAGAACAAAACCCCAGCAGGCAAGATATGATGATTTGTCATTTTCTTCCCCCAGCACCCTACAGAGTGCCTGAAACATGGTGGGCTTTCAAAAAACAACATGTGAAAGGAATAGCTAGACACATATTCACCTTATCTTATACCTTCCTTTACCCTAATCTTCATTCTACCTTTCACTTACTCTGAAACATACATACTATTTCCCTTTCTTTGCATATTGCTTTTCATTTCTCCTTTTTGTCCAGCTTCATCTATTTCTTCAAGTGGTGGTTTAAATGTTGTTTTCTCCTAGAGATATTCTTGAACCAAAAAATTAAGAAATAGCTTCACTGATTTTTTCACTGAATTATATACACTTTGCTCGTAGCAATTATTTAATATATTTAGTCCTCAGTAAACTGTGATAGCCATACTGCTGCTGCTAAGTTGCTTCAGTCCTGTCTGACTCTGTGCGACCCCATAGATGGCAGCCAACCAGGCTCCACCGCACCTGGGATTCTCCAGGGAAGAACACTGGAGTGGGTCACCATTTCTTCTCCAATGCATGAAAGTGAAAAGGGAAAGTGAAGTCTCTCAGTCGTGTCCGACTCTTGTGACCCCATGGACTGCAGCCTACCAGGGTCCTTCATCCATGGGATTTTCCAGGCAAGAGTACTGGAGTGGGGTGCCATTATGCACCCTTTTTGGATACCATTTTGAATACCTTGCACAAAATATGGCTCCCGTTTTGTGGTTGTTCCTCATGAGTTATTTATGAAGTTGTGGGGCTCCTGAATTAATATACTTCAAGAGGTTTCTTGGGTTATGCATACAATGCAGGAGATCCTGTTCAATTGCTGGATTGGGAAGGTCTCCTGGAAAAGGGATAGGCTACTCACTTCAGTATTCTAGGGCTTCCCTGGTTGGTGGTTCAGCTCGTAAAGAATATGCTTGCAATACAGGAGACCTGTGTTCAATCCCTGGGTTGGGAAGGTCCCCTGCAGAAGGGAACAGGTACCCATTCCAGTATTCTGGCCTGGAGAATTCCATGGACTATAGTCAATGGGGATGCAAAGAGTTAGACATGACTGGGCAACTTTCACTTTCACTTTCAGGAGGCATCTTACCACTAGCTGTGTTTGAGCTATGTCATCAAAGAAATGACATTATTGACAAGGTTGATCTAGTGCTTTCTTATATTATTGCTAATCAAGGAGACAATTATCTTTCTCAAAAAGGTAAAAAGTATTGCCAGAGGCATCTGTGAAACCACGAACTTTAACCCAATGTTCGCCTAACTTCTAGTCATATATAATTTGTTTCATACAGTCTAATAATTTCTGTGCTAGACTTAGTTGCTCAGTCATGTCCCACTCTTTGCAACACCATGGACTATAGCCCACCAGGCCCCTCTGTCCATGGAGATTCTCCAGGGAAGCATACTGGAGTGGGTTGCCATGCCCTCTTCCAGGGGATCTTCCCAGCCCAGGGGTTGAAGCCAGGTATCTTTCATTCAGGTGGATTCTTTACCATCTGAGCTATTTCTATTACATATTTATTGTGCAGCTTCTTTGGAGCACTCATTGTTTTGTAGGATAAAAGAACATGTAAGACATGTTTACTGACTTCAGAATCCTATGGTTATGTACATGAGACTGCAAATTTACATTATGCTATTTTGGCCAAAAATTTAAAATATAGAAAGAAAGAACAAATGATGTGATCCTGAAACACAGGAGCTAAATAAACAATGTGATCACTAGAGGTCAGAAGAGATAAAACAAATCAAATGTTTTGAAGGAAGTAAGACTTGAGCTTTTTCCTGAAAACTGAATATTTTCTGTAAAGGACAAGAAGGATAGTATTCCTGGACAATGTCTACAGAATTATTAAAGCATTGCAAATCCCCTCATTTTAAAAAGTAACATCACCTCTGCCATCTGCAGTCATAGATATGCAAAATCATACCCAGTGAAGTCACATCACCTCTTGAGCTTTCCTGCCACCCTACCGCCATTAACATTTCAGGTATTGCATTTTAAAAATAAATTAGAATATATTATAAACATAAGCTTCATTGTGATTGATTTAATCCTATTTGTGTCTCCTATAGTCAGAATAGAGTACATTATTTATTGATCTCTTACCCACATTCTTCTCCTTTACTATTACTAAATGAATTTTGACTTATGAAGAATGACCCAAGGAGTCAAATGTCATCTCCTATCCAATAGAGTGCTAATTCCTTTTACTAAAATGATCTTCTTCTCTTATCCTAGAAATGTAATGAGTATGTTGGTTATTATAGGATTTCAATAAAATATTGATGCACTAATATGGTATCCACTTAAAGGATATGAGGTCAAGAGTTCAAGAAGAAGGGTAGTCTAGTTAGAGCTTCATCATGGGATACTCAAAATGCAGGGGGACTAAATGGAAGAAAGAATGCTCCGCTGGCATAGGTTTTATGGATTTTGCTCTAATAAGGTTTGTGCCATTGAACAGTTCTGGAAGGGACTCTGTGAAGTAGGATTCGGAAGTAAAATNCATACAATGCAGGAGATCCTGTTCAATTGCTGGATTGGGAAGGTCTCCTGGAAAAGGGATAGGCTACTCACTTCAGTATTCTAGGGCTTCCCTGGTTGGTGGTTCAGCTCGTAAAGAATATGCTTGCAATACAGGAGACCTGTGTTCAATCCCTGGGTTGGGAAGGTCCCCTGCAGAAGGGAACAGGTACCCATTCGAGTATTCTGGCCTGGAGAATTCCATGGACTATAGTCAATGGGGATGCAAAGAGTTAGACATGACTGGGCAACTTTCACTTTCACTTTCAGGAGGCATCTTACCACTAGCTGTGTTTGAGCTATGTCATCAAAGAAATGACATTATTGACAAGGTTGATCTAGTGCTTTCTTATATTATTGCTAATCAAGGAGACAATTATCTTTCTCAAAAAGGTAAAAAGTATTGCCAGAGGCATCTGTGAAACCACGAACTTTAACCCAATGTTCGCCTAACTTCTAGTCATATATAATTTGTTTCATACAGTCTAATAATTTCTGTGCTAGACTTAGTTGCTCAGTCATGTCCCACTCTTTGCAACACCATGGACTATAGCCCACCAGGCCCCTCTGTCCATGGAGATTCTCCAGGGAAGCATACTGGAGTGGGTTGCCATGCCCTCTTCCAGGGGATCTTCCCAGCCCAGGGGTTGAAGCCAGGTATCTTTCATTCAGGTGGATTCTTTACCATCTGAGCTATTTCTATTACATATTTATTGTGCAGCTTCTTTGGAGCACTCATTGTTTTGTAGGATAAAAGAACATGTAAGACATGTTTACTGACTTCAGAATCCTATGGTTATGTACATGAGACTGCAAATTTACATTATGCTATTTTGGCCAAAAATTTAAAATATAGAAAGAAAGAACAAATGATGTGATCCTGAAACACAGGAGCTAAATAAACAATGTGATCACTAGAGGTCAGAAGAGATAAAACAAATCAAATGTTTTGAAGGAAGTAAGACTTGAGCTTTTTCCTGAAAACTGAATATTTTCTGTAAAGGACAAGAAGGATAGTATTCCTGGACAATGTCTACAGAATTATTAAAGCATTGCAAATCCCCTCATTTTAAAAAGTAACATCACCTCTGCCATCCGCAGTCATAGATATGCAAAATCATACCCAGTGAAGTCACATCACCTCTTGAGCTTTCCTGCCACCCTACCGCCATTAACATTTCAGGTATTGCATTTTAAAAATAAATTAGAATATATTATAAACATAAACTTCATTGTGATTGATTTAATCCTATTTGTGTCTCCTATAGTCAGAATAGAGTACATTATTTATTGATCTCTTACCCACATTCTTCTCCTTTACTATTACTAAATGAATTTTGACTTATGAAGAATGACCCAAGGAGTCAAATGTCATCTCCTATCCAATAGAGTGCTAATTCCTTTTACTAAAATGATCTTCTTCTCTTATCCTAGAAATGTAATGAGTATGTTGGTTATTATAGGATTTCAATAAAATATTGATGCACTAATATGGTATCCACTTAAAGGATATGAGGTCAAGAGTTCAAGAAGAAGGGTAGTCTAGTTAGAGCTTCATCATGGGATACTCAAAATGCAGGGGGACTAAATGGAAGAAAGAAGAATGCTCCGCTGGCATAGGTTTTATGGATTTTGCTCTAATAAGGTTTGTGCCATTGAACAGTTCTGGAAGGGACTCTGTGAAGTAGGATTCGGAAGTAAAATTTGTTGCATACATTAAATGGGACCATATTGAGATATTTTAATGTGATTATCATTTTATGTTATTACATTATTATTTTTTGACTTAGTACTTTATACTCAGAGCAGTAAAGCACAGAAAATATATAATTTGCTTTAGATAGCAATTGCTAATTAGTGGACATTGCCTATGTTAGGTGAAAAAAGTCTTTATTATTAGAGACAGGAAAAATCCCTTCACCCAAATATCTATGCATAGTATTAGCTGAATGTTGTTAATTTTCAGAAAAACTGCAAAATAATTTATTGAAGTGACTGAACTATTTGAAATGTGAAACACATTTTTAAATATATATATATATTTTTAATGAAAAAGATATTCATTATGTTCTGGTACCCTGCTCCAATTTTCCTCCCTAATATTCTGGTGTAACTATCTGAATAATTTATTTTCTGATTTGTTCTTGATACTTTTTTTTTTCAAGTTTGAAGGATACTTTTGTGAAAATTCAAATAAAGTTCTTGTGCTTTGCTATCAAGGCTGAATGTCTGCCTCAGGGATCTCTGTCCTTGTCTTATACACTGGTCAAAGTAAGGTCTTTAAAGACATCTTTTTCAGTTGTCTTCTGTGGACAACTTTGCTTCCTCCCAATAGAGTCCACAAAATGCTGGCTTCCTGTTTGACTATTCAATGGTGAGGCTATATCTTAGCCTCTGTCTCTAACCTGAACATTCTGAGTCATAGTGATTGATGGAATTTTATCTGCCAGCTGCATTCTTACATGCACAACTTGCCTTCTGCTTTTTATGAATGTGTGAGCAATATTTTTAATCCTTTGTACTGAAAGTAAGTCTTTATTTAGCTTAAGAGCTGAAAATAATTACCCAGTTCTTACCCAGCTCCACAGCATGTCCTTTCTAATAAATTAAATAACCCTTCATCAATAATGATGGTTCTGGATCTGTTGTTTAATACCCTCATGACTAGTTTTATGTAGACTGCTTTTTCAGATACATTATTTTACTTAATCTTCATCTGATGTGTTAAGAAAAGAAAAATAAATACATATGTGTACATACACATGTAGGATGTGATATGTGTGTGTGTGTGTGTGTGTGTGTGTGTGTGTGTGTGTTCTAATCTGTTGCATTGGTCCCTATAAGACATTCCTTTGGACTAAAGTGTCTGGGGCTATTGCCTCAGATGGAGAATTCTGTAGCAAGATACAAAGGATAGTGTCAAATTACATACTTATAAGTATCTAAATAGCTTTGAATAGCAGAGTTTTGATTTGCAAGGGCAAATCTTTTTGAGAGAGAAAAGGTTTTGGAATTTAGAAGGCTTATTTTTGCATATCAAAAGCAAAGCCTTAAAGGAATCAAGGCTTAGGGCTTCTGCCACTATATATATATATTTTTTTTTTAAGGCAAATCTCCCCATTTCCTTACTAAGCAAAATTAGAAAGATAGGAGAAAGCAATTAGTTATTTAGTGACATGAATTCAGAAATTGATTCAGACCTATCAGACACTCCCTCCTTAGGCAGTGGGAAACAGTAAAACTGCAGANTTATTTTTGCATATCAAAAGCAAAGCCTTAAAGGAATCAAGGCTTAGGGCTTCTGCCACTATATATATATTTTTTTTTTAAGGCAAATCTCCCCATTTCCTTACTAAGCAAAACTAGAAAGATAGGAGAAAGCAATTAGTTATTTAGTGACATGAATTCAGAAATTGATTCAAACCTATCAGACACTCCCTCCTTAGGCAGTGGGAAACAGTAAAACTGCACATAGGGTTTGGTTTGAATAAAGAGTTGCTAATGCACTGTATCTCACTTGCAATTGATAGCCTGAGAAATGCGGAGCCTTGTAGAAAAATCTCACATGACAGCATCCTGTGGAGATAGTGTTGCAGGAACAGGGACCCCTTTCCAGGTCCAAGAGTGCACTCTTGTCTAACACTTGGAAGTAAGTTGTCTGAGAAAACACATGTGCTGACAAAGCCAGAGACTTTATTAGGAAAGGGTGTCCAGGTAGAGGGCAGGAGGGTAAGGGAATCCTGGAGAATGGATCTGCGATGTGGATTGCAGTCTCAGGTTTTATGGTAGTGGAATTAGTTTCTGGATTGTCTCTGGCCAATCATTCTGACTCAGGGTCCTTCCTAGTGGTGCAGGCATTGCTCAGCCAAAATGGATTCCAGTGAGGAGGATGCTGGGAGGTGGTAGGACATGTAATGTCTCCTTTTGACCTTTCCTGAACTCTTCTGCTTGGTGATGGCTTATTAGCTCCATTTTCCTTAATAGGACGTCCTGTCATAAAATAACTCAGGCAAATGGTTACTATGGTACCTGGCCATGGTGAGCAGTGTCAGTCAGTATGTTTCCCCTAACAGTAGAGTTGTTGACTCAGTGTCCGGAAAAAATTTAGTGAAGTCCTGAAAAAACTCCCAGTCCCTATGGATCAAATTATGGAGAATACTCAAATGAGAAGATANTGGACTGACTCTGGCCAATCATTCTGACTCAGGGTCCTTCCTAGTGGTGCAGGCATTGCTCAGCCAAAATGGATTCCAGTGAGGAGGATGCTGGGAGGTGGTAGGACATGTCATGTCTCCTTTTGACCTTTCCTGAACTCTTCTGCTTGGTGATGGCTTATTAGCTCCATTTTCCTTAATAGGACGTCCTGTCATAAAATAACTCAGGCAAATGGTTACTATGGTACCTGGCCATGGTGAGCAGTGTCAGTCAGTATGTTTCCCCTAACAGTAGAGTTGTTGACTCAGTGTCCGGAAAAAATTTAGTGAAGTCCTGAAAAAACTCCCAGTCCCTATGGATCAAATTATGGAGAATACTCAAATGAGAAGATAGCATTTATCATTCAGACTGGGAAACATCTGAGAAAAAAAAAAAACAAACATGCATGATTATTAAGCCAGCATAAACTATACAGTTCAGGAAAAACAGAACATACAGTCATCTTACAAAGGAGCCTAAGTATTCCTGGAGAGAACTAGAGGATGCAGGATGAAATCACAGATGGCACAAAATAGAATATATGTGATGCTGAGTCTATGGGCATCTTACTAGATGCCAGAAGGAACAGATACTCTTAATGGAAGCTTATGGAGGGAGCATAGACATCTTAAAATATAACACCATTGGACAAAAAATAACTACACAGATCCAAAGATTCCTATATCATCTCAACAAAAAATTAATAGTCAATCTGAGAAAGAAACAGAAAATTTTATTTGAGCTAATCTGAGGATTATAACCCAGGAGATAGTCTTTCAGAGAGCTCTGAAAATTGTTCTGAGGGGGAGGCCAGTGTATATGTGATTTTGCTGAAGGAGATATATGCAAACAAGCAAACATGGCAGTATAAGGTTGCTGTTAGTTGTAGGGAACAGACATCTTATAAAAACCATATTTNAGAAAGAAACAGAAAATTTTATTTGAGCTAATCTGAGGATTATAACCCAGGAGATAGTCTTTCAGAGAGCTCTGAAAATTGTTCTGAAGGGGAGGCCAGTGTATATGTGATTTTGCTGAAGGAGATATATGCAAACAAGCACACATGGTATAAGGTTGCTGTTAGTTGTAGGGAACAGACATCTTATAAAAACCATATTTTGGGTCAATTGTTTCAAGTCGCTTAAATCATCATTAATTTTATCAGAGGATCAGTCACATATTTGGTAAAGCAAGAACCAAACCTCTTAGAGAACTGGGAAAGGAAGATTACCTTCTAAGGAATTATATGGCTAGCATCAGAAGAAGAAACATTGATCTTTATAGTTGAGCAGGTATTTCTGTTTCTGGGGAGGATGGTTAACAATAATGCAAATACACAGGGAAATGTATATATTTTGAAGAGAAAATGGCAACTCACGCCCTCACTCCAGTGGGAAATCCCATGGACAGAGGAGCCTGGCAGGCTACAGTCCATGGGATTGCACAAGAGTAGGACGCGACTTAGCAGCTAAACAAAAACAAACCTTGCTTGGTGGCTCAGATTGTAAAGAATCTGCCTGCAGTGTGGGAGACTCCGGTATGATCCCTGGGTCAGGAAGATGCCCTGGAGAAGGGAATGGCAACCCACTTCAGTATTCTTGCTTGGAGAATTCCATGGACAAAGGAACACGGCAGGCTACAGTCCCTGGGGTCATAAAGAGTTGGACACGACTGACTACCACACACACACACACACACACACACACACACACACACATATATATGTGTATGTATAAACACAGTCACACAGGGAAAGGAGGAGGCCAAAGGGTAGAGAAAGGGTTTTATGTTTAGCTTTTCCATGCCTTTAAGGGTTAGTTTTCATTTCATCAATACTAGTAGTAGATAGACACAGAGAAGGTTGATGGCACCCCACTCCAGTACTCTCGCCTGGAAAATCCCATGGACAGAGGAGCCTGGTGGGCTGCGGTCAGAGTCAGATATGACTGAGCAACTTCACTTTCACGCATTGGAGAAGGAAATGGCAACCCACTCCAGTGTTCTTGCCTGGAGAATCCCAGGGATGAGGGAGCCTGGTGGGCTGCCATCTTTGGGGTCACACAGAGTTGGACACGACTGAAGTGACTTAGCAGCAGCAGCAGCAGCAGTAGATAGACAAGGAAGCAAAGTTAGAAAATTATAAAAGGCTATGAAAACTATTCAGTGTAATATTAAGTTTATATTAACTAGCTAACAGTTATATAATGAGTCAGAACTTAAGTTATAGAAAAGTAGTCTTACTTATTCTTATTCAATTCTTACATGTACTTAACTGAGCTTTGGCTTAAAAATAAATTATATTATCCACAACTATAAACTAAATAAAACAGGAAATATTGATTCCATGTTTTAGATGAAAAAAGTGAGGCCAACCCAAAATTTCAAAACTTGTAAGGTTTGCTGCTGGGACAAGAACTGTATCATCTAGTTGTCTGTGCAATATTTACAATATTTTTTCTTTTTATCCCCCCTGTAAAATTATCCCTTAACCCACACTCTTATAAATGTATCTTCTTTTCCTTGAGACCGGGAATAAATTTGGGGATCAAGGTAGGATTCTGAATATATGTGATCAAGCTAATGAGTATTTTTTTTTGCCTTCTATTTTATTTATTTATTTATTTTTTTGGTAGCAAGCATTTCTAGTAAAGGATCTGGCTTCCTATTTTTTCACATTTTTAATAACTCATTACTGTCTATGAAGATCTAGTAATATTTGCATATACTTACTATCCATACTCTGTGCCGTGCTGTGCTTAGTCATCCAGTTATGTCTAACTCTTTACAACCTCATGGACTGTAGCCTGCCAGGCTCTTCTGTCCATGAGGATTCTCCAGGCAACAATACTGGAGTGGGTTGCCATGCCCTCCTTCAGGGTACCTCCCCAACTCAGGGATCAAACCCAGATCTCCCGCATTGCAGGAGGATTCTTTAACATCTGAGTCACCAGGGAAGCCCATAACAAGCACAGAATAAGAATTTGTTTAACCCATTCATTAATGAAGAAGCAGTTGAGCCTCATCAAGGACGACACTAGACAAGCAGAAAGCTGACTGATTAATTTCAAGTATAATTTTCGTATCATTTAATTAATCGTACTGCTTAGATATCTCTAGAATGGTCATTCTCAAATGTTATCATGCTTGATGATCACTTGATGAAATAGTTGAAAGTGTAGAACCTCAAACACATCAATAAAAATTCTGCTGTAGTAGATTTGGAGTAATCCCCCCCCAATCACTTAGCAATCATCTAATAATTACTCTAAGGAGTATAGTCAATTATCATTTCAATTCAGGCTCCAGAGATTTTACTCAGATTGCAGTGTGTAAGGTGAGTCTTGTATACCTGCTATTTTTCTCCCCACTATTTAGGACTGATTTTTATTAATTATACACCAATAAAATATATACTAATTTCATACTACATAGAAAAACATAAATCATTTGATTTTTAAAAAGTTGCATAGTTTCGACTGACGCTGCATGAAGATGGGGGTCTACATTTTAAGCATGTTCAAGTGGTGAGTTCATGATTTATTTAGTAATCTGTAACATGAGTATTTTGGATCTAGTAATCCAAAGAGGTATATTTGCAAACAAACTGGGATTGCATTTTGGAAGAAAATGTATTTCTGGCAAAAAAGAAAAAATTACAACAGTGACGGAAATACATTAGAGGAATCATGAAGTTTGTTCTGCTATCTCTTCTGAAGTGGACACAGAGTTATGAGTGGTGAACTCTAGAGGTATTATAGTTCACCTTACATATTGTGATACTGTCTGTCAATACATCCTTCTTGGAGTTCATCTAATTGACATTAGTTTCCAAAAATATGAGAAGGACGCAATTATTAATGAAACATGAGTGCATCTAACATGAACAGTCTGTAGTATATGGGCTTCCCAGGTGGCGCTAGTGGTAAGAACTCACCTGCCAACGTAGAAGATGTAAGAGAGGAGAGTTCGATCCCTGGGTTGGGAAGAGGCCCTGGAGAGGTCACGACAACTCACTCCAGTATTCTTGCCTGGAGAATCCCAAGGACAGAGGAGCCTGGCAGGGTCCACGGGGTCTCAGAGAATTGGACACAACTGAAGTGATGCAGCACACTCACACCAAGTATATACTGGCAGGATCTAAATATCCAGCTCAGACCTACTTCTCCACCATGCTCCTGATTTATATATCCACCTGCTGTAAATTTCCCATTTGAAAGTCTAACTAGGCATCTCAAGTTCAGTTCAACTTATACCAAACTAAATTCCTGATCTTCCCACAACCAAATATATTCTTTCAACAGATTTCCCCATGGTGTTGTTCAGTTGCTAAGTCATGTCTGACACATTGTGATCCCTTGGACAGCAGCATGCCAAGTTTCCCTGTCCTTCACCATCTCCCAGAGTTTTCTCAAACTCATGTCTCTTGGATCAGTGATGCCACACAATCATAGCATCCTCTGTTGCACCTTTCTCCTCTTGCCCTCAGTCCTTCCCACCATAGCAGTCTTTTCCAGTGAGTCAGCTCTTCACATCACGTGGCGAAAGTATTGGAGTTTCAGTTTCAGCAACAGTCCTTCCAATGAATATTCAAGGTTGATTTCCTTTTGGATTGACTGGTTTGATCTCCTTGATATCCAAGGAATTCTCAAGAGTCTTCTCCAACACCAGAGTTTGAACACAGCAATTCTTCAGCTTTCAGTCTCCTTTATAGTCTAACTCTTAAGTGCATACATGACTACTGGAAAAACTATAGCTTTGACTATACAGACTTTGTTGGCAAAATGATGTCTCTGCTTTTGAATACACCATCTACGTTTGTGATAGCTATTATTCCAAGGAACAAGTGTCTTTCATATCATGGCTGCCATCACCATCTGCAGTTATTCTGGAGCCCAAGAAAATGAAATCTGACACCATTGCCACATTTTCCCCATTTATTTGCCATGTAGTGATAGGCCGGGAATCCACAATTTTAGTTTCTTGAATGTTGGGTTTTAAACCAACTTTTTCTCTCTCCTCTTTCACCATCATCAAGAGACACTTTAGTTCCTCTTCACTTTCTACCGTTAAAGTGATATCTGAGGTTGTTGATATTTCTCCTGGAAAACTTGATTCCAGCTTGTGATTCATCCAGCCTGGCATTTCACATGATATACTCTGCATATAAGTTAAGTAAGCAGGGTGACAATATACAGACAGCCTTGTCATACTCCTTTCCCAATTTTTAACCAGTCCATTGTTCCATGTCCAGCTCTAACTGTTGCTTCTTGTCCTGCATTCAGGTTTCTTAGGAGGCAGNGGCATTTCACATGATATACTCTGCATATAAGTTAAGTAAGCAGGGTGACAATATACAGACAGCCTTGTCATACTCCTTTCCCAATTTTTAACCAGTCCATTGTTCCATGTCCAGCTCTAACTGTTGCTTCTTGTCCTGCATTCAGGTTTCTTAGGAGGCAGGTAATATGGTCTGGTATTCCCATATCATTAAGAATATTCCACAGTTTGTTGTGATCCACACAGTTAAAGGCCTTAGTATGATCAATGAAGCAGAAGTAAATGTTTTCTTTGGAATTCTCTTGCTTTTTCTATGATCCAGCTTATGTTGGCAATTTGATCTCTGGTTCCTCTGCCTTTTCTAAAACCAGCTTCTACAACTAGAAATTCCTGGTTCACATACTGTTGAAGCCTTGCTTGAAGGATTTGAGCATAATCTTGCTGGCATGTGAAATTGGTACAATTTTATGATAACTTGAACATTCTTTGGCATTGCCTTTCTTTGGGACTGGAATGAAACACAGAACTTTTCCAGTCTTGTGGCCACTGCTGAGTTTTCCAAATGTATTGGCATGATGAGTGCAGCACTTTCACAGCATCATCTTTTAGGATTTGCAACAGCTCAGCTATAATTCTATCACCTACACTAGCTTTGTTCATAGTAATGCTTCCTAAGGCCCACTCTTGATTTCATAGTCCAAGATGTCTGGCTCTAGGTGAGTGACAACATTATTGAGTCAATTCCTAGGCAGGTTGATAAGAAGTCCAGGGTTTCTCAAGGAGGAGTAAAGGACTACTTTGTTTTCTACATTGCTTTGTTTTAGTAAATATAACAATGTATCTTGCTTAAGGATATGTTTCTCCTCAACAAGAGCCTTCTGTATAATCCTGTTATCTTAAAACTTGTATACTGTGGGAGTAGGTCTGGTAAGATCTTTCTAGTGTTAGTTCTAATCATGTTAATTTAAGATGCATGTTGTGGGAGTGGGTCTGATAAAAGAATATAAGGCCATGCTAGAGAGAGACTAGAGAGTGGGGCACTCCATCCCCCTTCTGTCTCTGTCAGAAGCTTTCTCTGTCCCTTTTTATACTTTAATAAATCTCTGCTACACAAAAGCTCTTGAGTAATCAAGCCTGGTCCCTGGTCCTGAAGCTAAATTTTCTTTGGAGATCACAAATCCAACATTGTTCACCATAAGCTATCACTATCATCATTATCTGAGTCATTAACAGCTTTTCTCTCTGCGTATTCTTGCCAACTTTTCTTAATCCCTTCTGCTTCTGTTAGGTCCTTGCCAAAAAATGTTAGGTCCTTTATTGTGCCTATATTTATCAAGTGACAAATTTTCCAACTCTTTCGTAAGCTCAGAATCCAAAGTATATTTTTGTATTTGAGGACTTTTCTCTCTTTCTCATGTTTACATATAATCTAATAAATCCTATTGACACTGCTTTCAAAATATATACTATTTCCATTTTCATTTCACTACTTCACAGCTACCAAACTGATCCAGGCCTTCATCACTTCGCTAGTTTGCTTCAATAGCCTCTGAAAATGATTTTCTACCACTGTTCTATTGTATTTTACCCTTAAACACAGAAACTGGAGGAACCTATAACTGAGAATACATCACTCCTTTTCTTAAATTCTATAATGAACTCTTATTTCATTTATAGTATTTCAGAATACTGAAGTTGACCTGTAAGACCTTATGTGATCTGGCCCTACTAAGGTCTCCAAAGTCTTCCCTGCAATCTAGCCCCCTCCTCCACTTCCCTTCAGCCATATCAGTTTTTTCTCTCCTCCTCTGAACTTGCCAGGCACAGTCTTAAGGTCTTTGCTCTAGGTATTCCCTTTTGTTTTTCTCTGTTTTTTATTCCAAAGTACACATGGTTAACCATCTCACTCCTTCCCAGTCTTTGTTCACATCTCACCTCCTTAATTAGTTCTACTGTATTCATCCCATTTAGGGCTTCCCTGGTGGTTCAGTGGTAAAGAATCTGCCTGCCAGTGCAGGAGATGTAGGCTTCATCCCTGGGTCAGGAAGATCTCTGGGAGTAGGAAATGCCCACCCACATCAGTATTCTTGCCTAGCAAATCCCAGGGACAGAGGAGCCTGGCAGGCCACAGTCCATGGGGTTACAAAAGAGTTGGATATGACCTAATGACTAAAACAACAAAAAACACATTTTTCCCATTTTATATTGCAACCTGCTTTGAAACTCTCATCATCACCCTCCATAGACACTGTGAGCTCCATTGCCACTCTACATTTTCTTTTTATATAGCTATTATGGCCATCAAACAAAGTATACAGTTGTCGAATTATTTATTCATCTTATGGAAACGCACTATTGTAAGCAGTAGTACATAAATACACAAGTACAGCTCAAAGAATGGTCACAAACCCAAAGCTGTGTAATTGCCGCTGAGGTTAAGAAATAAGCATTGCAAGCAGTCCAGAAGTACTCTCATATCCTCTCCAACTGCTCTTCTCTCTTTCCTCTGAAAATGTTATTACTGCCTTGATTTCTCATGCTTTAAATTTTGTGGGTTTTGAACTTTATACACAGAACTGTGTGTGCTTGTGTGCATGCGGGAGAGCACATGCACATACATGTGTCTGTGCTTTCTTTTTATCAGTAGTATTTTTGGGACACTCATCCCTGTTGCTGGATGCAGTGGCAGTGTTTTACTTTTCACTGTTGTATAATTTTTATTGTATAGCATATGACAATTTATTTATTCATTCTATCAGTGAAAGGGTATTTGAGATTACAATCTTTGTTGTTGGTAGTCTGTTTTACCCCCTGACCCCAGCTCAGTTTTTAAGTTTGATGAGGATAAGGGCTTTACTGATTTATTAACACCAAAAAACTAGAAAAGTGCCTGAAACATCGCAGGCAACTCAATAAATACTTGTTGAATTAAAGTAAGTTTTACTGGAATATGGACGTGATTCCAATGGCCTATTTTGAAGTCCATTTTTGGAAAAAAATGCAAATCTTTATACTTTGTTTTTCTGAAAGTTTCTAGTCATATATCATTGGTACTTTTATAACATTTACAGGCAATTGGTAGATTAAATAATGATGTGGGGAATATGTTATCAGTGTTTTTAAGCAATTTGGAGAAAGAGGATTGAAATTGGTTTTGATGACCTAAGTACATCACACAAAATTGAAAGATAAGATTTGACCAGCATTGTCAGAAAAAGTCTGACAATAGTACTATGTAAATATGATTAAAGTATCAAATGTTAATAAGACAAGCTCAAAATATTTAAAAATTTTGCAAATATCTAAGGTACGGATATCCCAATACTCTAGACAAAGTACGAAATTTTGTTTTGCCCTAGTCATGGAAAACAGGTATCATAGACATGAAACATTTAAATGTGTGAATTTAATTTGTCTTTTATTGTATTGTTTGTATTTTATAATATCCAAGAGAGGTGAATTATCAAGTTATTAATGGCTTATATACACACATTTAATTAACTGAATTAATAATGATCAGTGACATTACAGGAGCTATCCAATCCATTTACTATATAATAATTTAGTGGTTAACACTTAAGAAAAGTGGTCAGTCATTATCAATGTATCAGTGTGCATTGTGCTAACGTTAAATGGATCAAATTAATGTAGTGTTGCTTTTATCTGAAGAAGGCTTTAATGAACATTTCATCATTTCAAAATGTTGCCATGACATATTATCAAAATATCAAATGCTTAACTTAATGTTTAGCATAAAAAGGTTCATTTGATACTCATGTTAATGAGAACTTTAGTTTTTTTTTTTTCTTTCTTTTGTTACAGATATAATTAAAGACAGGTATTATTTATAAAGGCTTTTAAAAATTACTTAAATATTTAACAGGACCACCTTGGAAATTGTACTTGCCAAGAATAAAAATACATTTAGAGCTATGGGAATTCTTTTTCACACCCCACTTTTAGCCAGTTGATCAGTTCATTTCTATTAAGAGACAGAAATATGACTTCATATTAATGATGGAATCAAAACAGATGGAGCTATCTAATGGTTCAGGCAGGAAATTGGAGTAGGAATTATAGCTTCTTACCCTTATATCTATTCTGATTCACTAAATGACCTTGGGCAAATTACTTAAGCTGCCAGGTCAAATTTTCTAAGTGCACATCTTTTTTTTTTTTTATGCCCAGAGCTCATATTAACAGAACAGGAAGTTATGGAGATACAGAAAAAGGAAATTATATAATACAGAGTGAAGGAAAGCCTTTGGCATGAAATAGATAAAGTGGCCTACCCAAAGTTTCACAATTACTATGTGGACGACTGGGCATTTATAGTCCAGTGTGTGACTCATTGGCCCTCAATTACCACGATTTTAATATCACCTTGATAATAACTCCCCTGATTTTGGTTATGATAGTATATGCTTAAGACTTACCTCTCAAATTAGCTATGTAATAAATGTTTTAGTCTTTTCTCCAACATCAAATGCTATCAGTTTTTATTCTTAAAGCAGCTTTTAGTTTTATGCACCTGTTAAAGCCAGACTCCACTGTCATAATTCTAATGTTTATTATTCCTCATCTGGGCACTCATTAATCTAAAAATTACTGTCAGTGACTCATTTTTTCCTCACATTTATTTCAGCTATCATGCTTTTAAATACTTATAGATGATATTTAAGAACACTAAAATGCTGGGAGAGCACAAAGGAAAAAAAAAGAGGGCTGTGTCAGAATTCTTTAACATGACTATTTACCAGTCACGTAATAAAAGAACATGCAAAGGAAAGTGAAATATCCTTTTTTTGTTTTCTATTATTTTGTTAATGACCAAATTCATTAAATTTATATACTACACACTGATTTATCTCTGTTATATTGTTTGAATCTACCTACAAATTTCCATATAAATGACATTTTTCTAATTCAGGCTTACATTATTCCTTGGGAACTTTTGGCTAATCTTTTGTCTCTAATGCTTCCTCCTTAAATTTATTCTCCACCTTATCTATATATGTCTCTATGGTCCTTTTAACATCCATTTTATGCTAGCATATTAATCTCAAATGAGTATAAATTTCTAATTTCTTGACTACACATAACACCCATTGGTCTTTGCTTATGCTTTTTTTCTCTGCTGGAATGGTCATACTCTAATATTTACCTTTTTAAACTTGACTTTAATCTCACTTTCAGAAAGCTCTCATTCGTTATTCATACCAATTATTGATATTCTCCTTCTATGTTCCCATAATACACTGTATATGTCACTATGATTATGCTTATTTCATTGTTTTATAATTATGAGATTTCCATCTATTTTTTTCTTTCAAATGTTGTTCCTTCAGAGATGGTTATATATAAAACTAGTTAAAAGTGTCAAAGAAAAATTATACCAGACGATGTTAAACAGGCAAGTAAACCTTTATTCAAGACTATTGCGGAAAGACTGAAATTAGCTCTGCTACAAGAAAAGATAGGAGACTAAATTTTAAAGTAATGAGATGAACTTGTCAAAAAGTACTGGAGTACATTAAGGGGGTGGTTTGTCAATGTAATTAGGCCGTTTTTAAATTGGCTTTGGTGTTTATAGGAGTTGACTTCTACACTTCCTCAGAGATCGGGAAGAGATATGGGTGCTAACTTTCTCAGTGATTACATTTAAGGAAATGACTACAAGGTCCTTTATAAAGAAAGATATTTCTACGTTATAAGACAAGCAAGAAGCTGGAAGAAGATTTACATTTTGAAACAGCAGAGAGAGAATTTAGAAGTACTAAATGCTAAAGTACTAAGTACTAAGAAAAGACTAAAGCACTAAAACACCAAAAGTACCCAAAAAATACCAAAGTACTTTTTTTTTTTAAGTACTAAGAAAAGGTAGGTCAAGGGGCCTAAAGTCGTGAAGAAAACTGTCTAAAGTTTAGTCTAGCTGAGAGAATGTTTAATCATCTTGGTCAATATATATCATATATTCCCAGTTCTGAGACACGTTAATCATTGTAAATTTCACTTTTCTGTTGCATGCTACAAATTCAAATGGTATTATAGTGCAAATATTTTCTTTAAAAATCTCATCGTTACTCTTCCCTAATCACAGGTACACTGGGCATTCAATGCTGGACTGAATATGTATCATTTTTCCTTGCTTTAGTTTCCTTGTTTGGATGCTGATGAGTTTCTTTTTATTACCCTCGCTCTTGATGCCTTACCTGTAGGTTCTGCCTCTGAACAGCTTCTTTTCTGGCTTTTGCCAAAGAGGTCCAATAACCTCTTGTGTCTAAGTGCCAAAACTGTTCTTAGCCCTATCCTGGGAAGTCAGGGACAGTTCTTACTTTATACTAGGCAAAAAAGAAGACAGTCTCATGATAATATTGATTGCCAATCATGGCTTCCCTGGTGGCTCAGTCGGTAAAGAATCCCCCTGCAATTCAGGGGACCTGGATTCAATCTTTGGGTTGGAAAGATCCCCTGGAGGAGGGCATAACAATCCACTCCAGTAGTCTTGGCTGGAGAATCCCATGGACAGAGGAGCCTGGTGGGCTACAGTCCATGGGGTTGCAGAATCGGACAAGACTAACTAAACACACCACAACTCATGGCCTAAGAGATGCCACACCATGCTAAAGCATGCACATATACAAACACACACAGATGCGTGTACACAGGCACACACTTATCCTTTGCACAGAAGAGGTCAAGTTGAAACCAGCTAGGGAAGAAGGGAGGAGTTCTATCCTGCCACATCAATTAATGTTGACTAAATAAATAAGTGAATAATGATATTTGATTATAACATAACTTTAATTTACAAACATTACATAAAATATGCATTTTTTTCACATATATAGACATACTATTCCAAAGCCCAAAGTCTTAATCTTCTGAAAAGTTTCATGAAGAGACCAAATAACTATATGTTTTTTTCTAAATGTAATTACCAAACAATATTTCAGTTATAGATATAAATTCAAGTTATTATTACTTTTGTAGAATAGCAGTGAAAAGGGAAAGTGAAGTCGCTCGGTCGTGTCCAACTCTTTGCGACCCCATGAACTGTAGCCCACCAGGCTCCTCCATCCATGGGATTCTCCAGGCAAGAATACTGGAGTGGGTTGCCATTTCCTTCTCCAGGGAATTTTCTTGACCCAGGGATCGAACCTATGTCTCCTGCATTGCAGGCAGACGCTTTAACTTCTGAACCACCAGGGAATAGCAGTACTGTCCTTTAAATATAGATTAAAATATCGAAATATCGTATGCATTTAATTTAAAACCTTTCTTTTATGTAGAAATCCTAGTTTTCAAAAGTGTATAGGGACTCTCTAGGCTCATCTTGTCAAAAAAGAGCTTGGAGATTGTCACTCCTAATCACACAAGAGAAATCTGAACAAATTGGAAATTGATGATTAGTCTTGGATCCATCAAAAAATAGAGGTTTCAGAACAAATCAGGGCTCTGAATCCTGGAGATAGAAGAATCCAGAGAGTCACAATTGAGAACCGTTTATTTGGTAAAGAAGATGCATGAGTAAATGCTAGGTTGCTTCAGCTGTGTCCAACTCTTTGTGACCCCATAGATTGTGTGGTCTGCCAGGCTCCTCTGTCCATGGGATTCTGCAGGGAAGAATACAAGAGTAGATTGTCATGACTTCCTTCAGGGGATCTTCCTGATCCAGGGATTGCAGCCTCATCTCTCATGTCTCCTGCATTGGCAGGTGGGTTTTTTACCACTGGCACTACCTGGGGAAGCCTAGTAAAGAGGACACCAGTACCATTAAACAGGGAGGAATAATTAAATTGTCATTTTGAAGAATTGCTGTGGGCTGAATGTAGACTAATGTGAGAGTGAGAAACTCCTGGGGCCACTGCTTTATACAAGTCCCACAGTTGAAGCGACTTAGCATGCATGCATGCATTGGAGAAGAAATGGCAACCCACTCCAGTGTTCTTGCCTGGAGAATCCCAGGGACAGAGGAGCCTAGTGGGCTGCCATCTATGGGGTCACACAGGGTTGGACACGACTGAAGTGACTTAGCAGCAGCAGCAGCACAGTTTTATGATTTTTACCTCCAGGTACCCTACCAAGTAGAGTTCTAATTAAAGAAAGATCCTGTCCTGAATCCAGAAGTGGAAGGAGAGAATTAATCTTTGCACATTTGCCCTAACAATAACTTACTCTTGAGTGGTAAAGACTTTACTAGAGCCTATCCCATGTGGGAAAGGGCATTTCTTCCTTTCCAGGCCTCACTTGAAATGCTGAAGAGGAAAGCTAAGAAAAACTTGTGAATTTGCAGTCCAGGGAGATAGACCCACTACAACTCTGAGAAATTTAAGACTATAAGACACTTTCGCTCCTCAATCCTTAGCACCACACCAGCGGATTTCCAATATGATAGCAGATGACTACTGAGAACTGCAAGACACAGACTCTCCTGAAGGAGGAATACTTGAGCAAACTCATAGTCACCAAGGGAGGCATACACAAAGACATTAGAGGAAATGGAAACCTCAGGTACCTATAACTATAGCAATATTAAAAACAATCTAACTCTCTGCCAGATTAACTTTTCACACCAAAGTCCTATTTACTAAAAATGTTAATACCTGCTCAACACTTCTGACTTCTAATAAAAGTTACCAAGTATGCTAAAAGGCAAAACAAAACACAGTTTGCAGAGACAAAATGGACAATAAGAATTAGACTCAGATATGGCAGAGATTTTGGAGTTATCACACAGGGCTTAAAATGACTCTGATTAATGTTAAGGACTCTAATGGAAATAGTAGACAATATGAAAGATCAGATAAATAATGCAAGCAGGGTGTGGGAAACCCTAAAAATTAAAAAGGAAGTGCTAGAGATTATTTTCCTATAATAGAAATGAAGAATGCTTTTGATGGGTTTGGCAATAGACTGCACACAGTCAAAATATGAATCAGTGAATTTAAATATAGGTTAATAGACACTTCTGAAATGAAAAGAGAAAAAAAAATGAAGAGAAAACCAGAATAGAACACCCAAGAAATTAAGGAAATTTTTTTAAAGTATTCACATATGTAAATGGAATGCAATAATAGAAGAAAGAAAGAAAGGATAAGAATAGGTATTGATGTAGTAATGGCTGTGTGTTCTTAGTTGCTCTGTTGTGTCCGGCTCTTTGTGACCCCAAGACTGTAGCCCGCTACGCTCCTCGGTCCATGGGATTCTCCAGGCAAGAATGCTGGAGTGGGTTGCCATGTCCTCCTCCAGGGTATCTTTCCCACCCAAGGACTGAACACTGGTCTCCCACTTTGCAGGCGGATTCTTTATCACCTGAGCCACCAGGGCTGAGAACTTCCCCAAAAAAGTAACAGACACCAAACCAAATATCCAGGAAAATTTAGGAACACCAGGAAGTACAACACCATCAAAAATACACCTAAGCATATAATAGTCCAAGTGTAGAAAAACAGTAAAAAGAGAAATTACTGAAATAAGGGGAAGAATGTATAATGATGGCTAGAACCTTATTTATATAGGAAGAAGGATAAGAATTACAAAAAACTTCTCATTTGAAACCATGCAAGCAAGAAGAGAATAAATATTAGTGTGTAAATTTTCAAAAATCAGTAGAGTCTTCTATATCCAGAAAAGTTCCCCTTTGAAAGTGAAAGAGAAATAATGACTTTTTCATATAAAAACTGAGAGAGATTTATTGCCCTATCAGAAATGTTGAAGTTCAGTGAGAAGAAAAATTATATAGGTCAGAAATTTGGATCTACATGAAGAATAAAGAGTGTCAAAGAAGGAATAAATTAAGATTTTTNACCTGAGCCACCAGGGCTGAGAACTTCCCCAAAAAAGTAACAGACACCAAACCAAATATCCAGGAAAATTTAGGAACACCAGGAAGTGCAACACCATCAAAAATACACCTAAGCATATAATAGTCCAAGTGTAGAAAAACAGTAAAAAGAGAAATTACTGAAATAAGGGGAAGAATGTATAATGATGGCTAGAACCTTATTTATATAGGAAGAAGGATAAGAATTACAAAAAACTTCTCATTTGAAACCATGCAAGCAAGAAGAGAATAAATATTAGTGTGTAAATTTTCAAAAATCAGTAGAGTCTTCTATATCCAGAAAAGTTCCCCTTTGAAAGTGAAAGAGAAATAATGACTTTTTCATATAAAAACTGAGAGAGATTTATTGCCCTATCAGAAATGTTGAAGTTCAGTGAGAAGAAAAATTATATAGGTCAGAAATTTGGATCTACATGAAGAATAAAGAGTGTCAAAGAAGGAATAAATTAAGATTTTTGAAATAGTTTAAAAAAAGAGTATAAATATCCCCCCCCAACTGAAATATATTATATGAATTACTGTAAATTACTGTGTCCTAGTGCTACCGAATTGGGGAGGGTGGAAGAGGATCCTCCCTTGTGGGCCTTGATTCTTGATAAGGACACAAAGAATCTGAGGTCTTACCTGTGGCAAAAACAAGTTTATTGAGGAAAGAACGGAAAGAATACTTCAAGGGAGATGTGGACTGAGCCAAGAGAGGCACTGGCGCCAGAATGATGAGGAATGGGGGTTTCTAAAGACAAAGCTTTTACATATCCATTTAGGTGGTCGAAGGGTGACAGTTTTGATTGACAGCTGCAAGTTACACAACAACAGACTCTCTTGCACATGTCTTTCTCATAATTCAGTCTATTATAATCAGATGTATGTATATATAGAATATTTATGAACTTTTAATGGGCTCTTGGCTGCCTAATATGACTTGAGGACAGGGCTGTACATCAAGAGCATGTTCTGGAGTTGGAAATGTCTCTGGTTATTTTGTAACATATCCCTGAGCTCTCGTGGGAGGCTTTGGGGTGTGTCTGGGGTGGAGTTTAGAGATCAGTTTGAATCTTTTTTGCTAGGTCACCCCTTGTCCAGTGCCTAACTTCTTATTTAACACAAGTAATGAAAGTGACAGTTACACTTATGCAGAGTAAGGCAAAACTGCAGCCTCAATATGCTTCAGAAAAGATTGGGTCTATTCACATGTAACATTTGTGTTATATACAGGGATTGTACAGAGGTCATGCCACAGTTGTGGCTATGGTAGCTGGGGTGTTTAGAATTGAAGAGGGCAATGGGAAAATATGACGTGTACATAAATTCAATAAAATATGTATTCAAGGAAATTCATAAGCAAGGTAAAATTTTATAGTATGCAAATACAGAAGATAGTGTGTAAAGGAGTTTTTTGAAAGCAAAAGTATAGAAAAAGATGCTTATAGTCAGGTAGAGGATTTACATAAATAATATTCTCTGTGATCAATTTCAGACTTTGACAAAGAGTGCTATATAAGGGACAACTAAACTAGGGAGAGTTAGGGAGAGTTATAGTTATCACACTGTTGAAATGGTTTGTTAATCTGCTGTGATTCTTCCTTCTCGCTCAACTTGCATAGAGATAATTTTGGTGACAACATATTCCCAAATTTGTATCACAATCCTTATATTTATGAGAAGAGTTGGAAGGAATAACTAATGTTGAGCTCTTATTTTGTATCCTACATTGCAGAGGCATTTTCTAGGTTCTACATTTGTTTTAAAATTGTTATTTTCATTTCAATATGAAGAGAAAGGGCTCAGTTGTTGAATATTTTGATGAAAGTCCTACAGCCTAAAAATGAAAATTAAAAAGTAACAAAAAGAAAACACAACTATTGCAAAAGTAAATGATTTTTAAATCAATTACTATAATAGGTAAAGCTCTCATGAGCTAACCGTAGTAAAAAATGAGAAAATGTAGGTAAAATTACAAAATTGAAAGAAAAGGTAAGCTAAAAATAAATGGAAATCCAGGGATTACAAGAGAAAAATAAGGCAATTCTAACCAAAAATAATTGAAAAAATCTAAATAAATTGTTTCAGTTCAGTTCAGTGCAGTCGCTCAGTTGTGTCCGACTTTTTGCAACCCCATGAATCTCAGCAGGCCAGACCTCCCTGTCCATCACCAACTCCCGGAGTTCACTCAGACTCACGTCCATTGAGTCAGTGATTCCATCCAGCCATCTCATCCTCTGTCGTCCCCTTCTCCTTCTGCCCCCAATCCTTCCCCGCATCAGAGTCTTTTCCAATGAGTCAACTCTTCGCATGAGGTGGCCAAANCATACAGATTTCTCAAGAGGTAGGTCAGGTGGTCTGGTATTCCCATCTCTTTCAGAATTTTCCACAGTCATACACTAGTCCAATTGTTGAGAACCAAAGACAAAGAAAGTATATTTTGAAAGCAGCAAGAAAAAAAAGATACATTAACTCTAAAATTGCAACACAGAAGACCATGAACTGACTTTAAGAAAATTTGACAAAGAAGAGGACGATATAACTCAATCATTAAAGTGAAAAATGGAAATAATTGAAAAACTAAAATTCTATGTCCAGAAACAGTTTTTATAATGAAAGCAAAATGAAATGCTTTTAAGATATATATACGTTGTTTTTCAGTCACTAAGTCATGTCTGACTCTTTGCGATCCCATGAACTGCAGCATGCTAGGCTTCCCTGTCATTCACCATCTCCTGGAGTTTGCTCAGACTCATGTCCATTGAGTCAGTGATGCCATCCCACCATCTCATCCTCTGTCGCCCCTTTCTTCTCTTGCTCCAAATCTTTCCCAGCATCAGTGTCTTTTCCAGTGAGTTGGCTCTTTGCCTGAGGTGGCCAAAGTATTGGAGCTTCAGCCTTAGCATCAGTCCTTCCAAGAATATTCAGGTTTGATTTCCTTTAAAATTGATTGGTTTGATCTCCTTGCTGTCCAAGGAGATCAAACCAGTCAATATATTATATATATTACACACAGAATACCTATACCTATATATATATATATATATATATACCTGCATATATTATACCTGAAGCAATGCTCAGTTGCTTCAGTCGTGTCTGACTCTTTGAGACCCTGTGGACTGTAGCCTGGCAGGCTCCTCTGTCCCCGGGTTCTCCAGGCAAGAATACTGGTGTGGGTTCCCATGCCCTCCTCCAGGGGATCTTCCCCGCCCAGATATGGAACCTGCATCTCTTGTGTCTCCTGCATTGCAGGCAGGTTCTTTACTGCTGAGCCACTAGGGAAGCCCATGTATTGTACCTAAAAAATATTAAAAGGAATTCTCAGACAGAAGGAACATGATCTGAGTCTGGAACAGAGAAATATAAGAAAGAATGAGGAGCAAAAAGATAAATTTTCTAAAACAGAAACAGGAGTAAAAAGAAAACACTAGTTGTCCTGTATTTACTGAAGAAACTCAATTTGTATTTTAAAACATTCTTATAAAACATCACTATCTCCATATAGTTTTAGTGGTGATTTACTGAAACATTTAAGATACAAATAACACCAATATTTTAAAAAGTTATTTTAGAGAATGGAAAAACAGAACACTTCCTACCCCAATTTATGAAGCCAGCATAATTTTGAAACCAAAATCTAAGGAGTCATTGAAAGATGCAAAATTAGAAGCCAAGATTTCTCAGGAAGTTAAATGCATAATCTTAAATAAAGTATTCATTTCAGTTCAGTTGCTCAGTCGTGTCCTACTCTTTGAGACCCCATGGACTGGTACACCACGACTCCCTGTCCATCACCAACTATCGGAGTTTACTCAAACTCATGTCCATTGAGTCACTGATGCCATCCAAATAAAGTATAAGCAAATGGAATTACTAAAACATAAAACATGAATATATACTATAATTTCTTTAGATTTCTTATATCAGTGTAAAACTTGGATTCACTGTCAAAACTCTGCCATATAGCAACATACTGAAGAAAAATATGATTATTTTAATACATATAAAAATTCTGATGCAGTTATGTCATATATTTAAAAAATAAGCATCATATAATAATTATAAGGAACTTTATTATATTTTATTATAGTATCTAGAAAAATTAACAACACTACAATTTCTAGTGAAAATTTGAAGAATGTCCCTTAAAGACTGGGCAAAAAAGACACAGACGCATGCACTCACCCCTGTTTTTCAACATGTCATGGGAGGTTCTGCTCAGGGCAATCAAACCAGAGAAAAATGTGAACCACAAGAAATAAAAAACAAAAAGTAAAGTGGTCATAATTCACATAGCACACGATATTCTTAGGAAAATAGAGAATAATATTACAATCTACAAGAATGTATCTGTTCATTTGGTAAAGTGTGTGGATACAAAGAAAGCAGAGAAAAAGAAAAGACAATAAAATCAAATACAAAATTACCATTTATAATAGTATGAAAAACCTCAAACATTTAGCAACATATCCAATAAAAGACATCCAAAACCACTTCAAATGTTTAGGAATCTAAACATTTTTATCAGAGAAACTGTAAAAGGCCCAAATAAGTGAAATCATGAACCACAATCATAATTTGAAAGATTCAGTGTTGTAAAGATGTCAATTTCCCTAAACTGATCAGTAAACTCAGCAGTCCTAAACATAATTTGATATCTAGAACATATAAGAATACAAATCAGTTAGTTCTTAGCAGGAATATAGGAAAATAGGTGAAAGATTGGGACAGGTACTGTATAAAAGAATGTATTCAGAGAGTCAATATGGATTGTATGTAGCCATACTTTCTTGTCATTCTATGAATTTGAAGAATGCCTGAAGAATGTCTGCAGTTATGCCTTAAAGATTCATACAAATGATGCCCGATATTTATCTCAATAGATGTGCTTTCAATTTGTAGTTAAAAAAAAAAGTCAATAAATATCAGAAAAGGTATTGAATATCATCAGTAATAAGGGATATGCAAAATAAAAGCTAAGTATATAACCACATTTCCATTAAACTGGATGCTATTTTTTATATAGTATCACCAATTGTTGGTAACAGCTATCATCTGTTGCTGTCAGAATTTTAAATTAGNCCCGATATTTATCTCAATAGATGTGCTTTCAATTTGTAGTTAAAAAAAAAAGTCAATAAATATCAGAAAAGGTATTGAATATCATCAGTAATAAGGGATATGCAAAATAAAAGCTAAGTATATAACCACATTTCCATTAAACTGGATGCTATTTTTTATATAGTATCACCAATTGTTGGTAACAGCTATCATCTGTTGCTGTCAGAATTTTAAATTAGTATAACCATGTTGGAAATTTAACTATATCTTCAACACTAAGCATGTATACATATTATGATTCAGTATTACAGCCCTGAATATACAGTCCAAGAATTGTTCATATATGTTCACAATAGGTATGCATAAGAATATTCATAGCAATACAATTTAAAAGGACCCCAAAATAGAAAGAACCCTGATGCTTATCAATAGTAGGATGGATGAAAATACTGTATACTCATGTAATAGACCATTAGAAATTGATAGAAGTGAATACATTACTGCATGGATTAGTCTGATAATATTAAGCTATATAAATTCACTTATATGAAGCTGAAAATTAGCAAACCTAGTGATGCTAAAGAAGGGTGTCTTTTGAGGGGTGATAGGGACTCTAAGCAGGACAATGGAGGATATGTGATAATGTTCTTTTTCTTGATCTGACTATTGATCACATGAGTCAATTCAGTCATGAAAATTAATTTATCTGTACATTTATTTTTGTACTTGTCTGAATGTAAATATAATTATATCAAATATTATATTATGCTTTAATAAAAACACTACTTTAATGACAAATCTAACCTCCTCAATCTTTCTCACATCTTATAATATCCAAGTGATAATACCCTTAAGTTCTCATCTAATGAATTCATAGTTATTGCCATCTTTTCCTGATGATTTCGCTTCCAGTATTACTGAAAGTTCATAAGCTTACTTATATTCTTCCTTAAATCAGTACTTCTTGCAAAAGAAGAACGTGAAAGTGACTCAGTTGTGTCTGACTCTTTGAGACCCCATGGACTACATAGTCCATGGAATTCTCCAGGACAGAATACTGGAGTGGGTAGCCTTTCCCTTCTTTAGGGGATCTTCCCAACCAGGGATCAAACCCAGGTCTCCTCCATTGCAGGTGGATTCTTTACCAGCTGAGCTACTGGGGAAACCCAAAAATGCTGGAATGGGTAGCCTATTCCTTCTCCAGGGGATCTTCCTGACTCAGGAATTGAACCAGGGTCTCCTGCATCACAGTCAGATTCTTTACCAACTGAACTATCAGGGAAGAAACTCACTATAATCATTGTTTTGCTTTTAAATCATTCACAGCACACAGTGATCTCTCTTTCTCCAGAACCTCATCTTGAATGGAAAATTGTGCTGTGATTGTTTCTCCATTAATACATTTTGTGAAAAAGACATTGCAACTTTTTAAAATTTCTTAGCATCAGTGTATTAAAGGATATGAGACTTTAACACTGTGGAAGAGCTTCCCTATTGGCTAAGATTGTAAAGAATCTGCCTGCAATGCAGGAGACCCAAGTTTGATCCCTTGGACAATGGCATGGCATTCCACTCCAGTATTCTTGCCTAAAGAATCCCATGGACATTACAAGCAATAAATGCTGGAGAGGGTGTGGATAAAGGCAACCTAGATGTCCATCAGCAGATGAATGGATAAGAAAACTGTGGTACATATATGCAATAGAGTATTACTAGCCATTAAAAAGAATACATGTGAATCAGTTCAAATGAGGTGAATGAAACTGGAGCCTATTATACAGAGTGAAGTAAGCCAGAAAGAAAAACACCAATATAGTATATTAACGCGTATATATGGAATTTAGAAAGATGGTAATGATAACCCTCCTCCAATAACACAAGAGAAGACTCTACACATGGACATTACCAGATGGTCAACACCGAAATCATATTGATTATATTCTTTGCAGCCAAAGATGGAGAAGCTCTATACAGTCAACAAAAACAAGACCAGGAGCTGACTGTGGCTCAGATCATGAGCTCCTTATTGCCAAATTCAGACTTAAATTGAAGAAAGTAGGGAAAACCACTAACCATTCAGGTATGACCTAAATCAAATCCCTCAAGATTATACAGTGGAAGTGAGAAATAGATTTAAGGGCCTAGATCTGATAGATAGAGTGCCTGGTGAACTATGGAATGAGGTTCGTGACATTGTACAGGAGATAGGGATCAAAACCATCCTNAGTAGGGAAAACCACTAGACCATTCAGGTATGACCTAAATCAAATCCCTTATGACTATACAGTGGAAATAAATTGTTTACATAAATATAAACTAACAAAATTTGAAATGTCATGGACAATATGGATAAAGTGATTAACACTGACATTAAAACCATTGCAAATATGTACACAGTTGAATTTTATCTATTCTTTTCAAAATGTATTTTAACTATCTAAATTATTGACTATACATAAGAAGATGGAAATCTCCCCATTCATTATCTGAATCCAACATAACATGGTTGTGTCAGTTTATATAAATTGAGGATAAAAAGACATGATATAAAAACTTAATATCAATTCTGACAACAACTCTTAGACAATAAAGAACAGATGCCAAATTATTTAAATGTAATAGATTTTTAAACAAAATTGAACTAAGGATATTGTTTTATATATATATTTTTTATATGTTTATATGTTTATATTTTTGAAGTTCCAGCAAATGTTACAAGTAGAGAAAAGATATTACTGGAGCAAATATTAGATAAGAGAAGATAAAACTATCTTTCTTTGCTGATCGTATGATTTCATACCTTAAAATTTCAAAAATACTACTTTAAAAATACTATAATAATGGTTTTCTATGTAGATCCATTATCTACTCTCCATATATTAATAGCAATAAATACATAGAAATACAAATGAAAGAAAAAGTTTACATGAAAATCAGGTCAAATATTTTGCATGTGTATTACCTGAGAATAACCTTTTTAAAAATGTATAATTCTTATATGAAAGAAATAAATCCTTATACAGTATCTTTGAATATCTTAAAATATAATCTTTGCCAATAGGGAGGCATAATATATTTTTATCTTTCTTGATCAAAAATGCAACATAGGAAAATATTAAGTGTACTAAAATAAGTTTATTAATGTAATACAATTTATTTAATTTCTTGAAATAAACCTAAAGATTTAAACATGCACACAAAAATTCTAACAGAACTATGTAAAAAATGTATGATGAAACTTCCCTTACAGATACCAGATAGTGGAATTAAACAGAGAAGCAAAATAGATGATCATTATTTTCATGATAATACATGATACAGTTATTACTTCAATTCATTGGAAGTATTTAATATAAAATATGTGCATATTTTAAAATTCACTGGGAAGAAAACAGAATTGGATGTACGTTTTATGAGTATTAAAAAAGAAATTCCAGATATTTTGAGGTTTAAATGGGGGCTACATTATTGTCTTGGTGGGATATCTACTAACTAGTGTAGATTAGGAAAAAAAAAAATGCAAAGGTTTCTGAATAATCTATTATATTTTTAAAAACAGTTACTAAACCTCTCTCCCTGCCCTACTGTTTATAAGAGTATGACTGAATGTATGAGGGGGCTGTTGTGGGTGGGTCTTAGTGTAGATGTGGATATGGGAATACATACAAATGTATTTTTGAAGAAAGAGAAAGCAGACAAAAGACGTAACAAAAAATATGCTGCTGCTACTGCTGCTAAGTCACTTCAGTCGTGTCCAACTTTGTGACCCCATAGACTGCAGCCCACCAGGCTCCCTGATCCCTGGGATTCTCCAGGCAAGAACACTGAAGTGGGTTGCCATTTCCTTCTCCAATGCATGAAAGTGAAAAGTGAAAGTGAAGTCGCTCCGTCATGTCCGACTCTTCGAGACCTCATGGACTGCAGCCTACCAGGCTCCTAGGTCTACGGGACGTTCCAGGCAAGAGTACTGCTCTCCTATAAAAATTGTTTTATGAATAATCACATTCATAGAGGAATGTGAAATAAACAATGTATATTTCCAATATAATTATTTTAAGAAAGTTTTTTTAAAAAAAGCACACTTTTTGGCTTTTTATTATCCACAGTCTCTCTTAAAGTTTCTGATATTATGTATTATATTTATTTTATATGTTTAATCTGTCTCTTCCTATGCATGCTATCATGCTAAGTTGCTGCAGTCATATCCAACTATATGCAACGCTATGGACTGTAGTCCACTAGGCTCCTCTGTTGATGGGATTCTTCATGCAAGAATACTGGAGCAGGTTGTCCTTTCCTTCTTCAGGGGATCTACCCAAACCAAGGATCCAACCTGCATCTCATGTCTCCTGCATTGGCAGGCAAGTTCTTTACCCCACTAGTGCCACCTTGGAGAAGGAAATGGCAACCCACTCCAGTGTTCTTGCCTGGAGAATCCCATCGACAGAGGAGTGTCGGGAGCCAGTGTGAGGAATCCCACCTGTGACAAGGTCATCGGCAGAGACCCGATAGGCAAGGGTGATTTGGGTCTCAGGGTTTCCCCTGGTATTTCCTAAGCATGTACCCCCCAAAATAAGAATCTGCCTGATTTATTATTTCCACTCTTCTGACACTCTCTGGAAAAAGTCAACTCAGGGCTTTAGTCTTCTGCACTTGAAACGGATGTTTCAGTTAACCCCCCTCTGATAACTCTTTAACTTGCCTAACAGGTTCCCCTGAACCTTTTTGCAGCTTGTGAATTGCTTACAGCCCCCAACTGCGAAAGGCACAAAGCTTAAAGCATCTTAAAGATACAGAGCCTTTTCTAAAGAGCTAAAAATCATATTTGGATTTCACTGTTGACTCAATGATTGCTGCCAGATCTCCTTATTCTTTATCTTTTGGGCACCTGGGAGGATGTTAATCAATGTAAACGGGATATGGAAAAAGATATATAGTGGTTTTGATGTTAGCAACACTAGATTTTGAGTTAATTACTTTTCTTTTGTTATAAATCACTGCACTTCTTTTACTTGTTACAAATTGCTGTATCTTTGCTAAGTAAGAATGCAACTTTATTTAGTGCTTTCTGAGAATGGCACCAGACTTTGGGAAGAACAACACAAATAAGTCTTCTGGTTAACAAACCCTTATCAGAAAAGAGCCATAAAATGTTAATTGGCCTTTTGGCCTGAAGATGATGTAAATCACCTAAGACTTGTGTATACAACTAGGTTTGCAGAGAGAAAAGCCTGGTTTTGATAAGAATCTAGGCTGCTAATGCTGCATAATTTTGTATTACCCCTTGATCTCTATGTACAATCAAAAAGATATAAAATGCCTTCTGAACAATAGGGGCCAGGGCCAGTCGCTGGACTGGTTTCCCCCGTGTCTCCTCTTTACTTTAACTTCTGGCTGAATTCCCATCTGGGGCATGGAGGCTTTCCATGTCTACTTACTTGTACTGGCTTCTAAGATCCACGCGAGTGGGAGCCCAAGGTGGGGCACCCCCCGATATTCAAGAGGACGCTGGTGGCCTAACATAGATGGTGCAAGTTCCTTGCCTTGGAACTTTATTGGCTTTCCACGTAAACCAAGTTATTCAGCCTCTTTTCTCCACCTAAATTTTCCTACTATACTATTATTTCCTAAACTTATATTTCTAAATAAATGTTTTTCCTAGCCTATCTGTCTCCCCTTCAAATCACCCTGGATCCACCGGGGCTGGACCCCAGCAGAAGAGCCTAGTGAGCTGCCATCTATGGAGTCACACAGAGTCAGACATGACTGAAGCGACTTAGCAAGCAAGCGCCACCTGGGAAGCCCTTTGAGTGAGTGAGTGAAGTTGCTCAGTCAGGGACTGTAGCCCACCAGGCTCCTCCGTCCATGGGATTCTCCAGGAAAGAACCCTGGAGTGGGTTGCCATTTCCTTCTCCAGGGGATCTTCCTGACCCAGGGATTGAACCCAGGTCTCCCACATTGCGGACAGACGCTTTAACCTCTGAGCCACCAGGGAAGTTGTGTTTTATCTAGTGTATATTATCTATACCTTCCTTTTACAGTGATTGTATTCTCTACAGATAATTGGTTTATTGACTCAGCTCATTTCCCCCTGGAGTAAGGAGTTATCATGTCTGTTAATGTATATCTAGAGGGATTGGGGCAGGAGGAGAAGGGGACAACAGAGGATGAGATGGCTGGATGGCATCACTAACTCAATGGACGTGAGTCTGAGTGAACTCTAGGAGTTGGTGATGGACAGGGAGGCCTGGCATGCTGTGATTCATGGGGTCGCAAAGAGTTGAACATGACTGAGTGACTGAACTGAAAAACACAAGCTTCCCAGAATTACTACTGAGCATCCTGATATGTTATCTCCACTAGCAAATTCTTTCTTTAGAGATTATTTTTAAACTCTCAAAAAGGAGCAGCATGGAATAAGAAAATGACTTTTTGAATGTAATCCACTCTCTTTAAGCCCTGAGGGTTTAAAGAAAGAATTTGGAGGAGAGGATGACCAAAACAGCTATTCAACCTACTTTTCCTTTCATCATTTTAGTTAGCCCAACAGGATTTATAACTGCAATGATATCATCCTGTGGACACTTGGGCTATAATATTGATGCTGTTTTTACATCATAGTGATCATATGAACAGAGACTGACTCTCCTGGAAGAATGAGAAGGAGAGACAGAGACAGAGTTAAAATATGGACCTCTACCCATTTCCTACTGTTGGGACTCTCTCTTCCAAACAAATGCTCAAACTAGTTCTTGATAGCCAGGAGTTGCCTTAGGACTCCATCACTGTTTATTTGTTTCTTTTATATAGCTCCTGAACCACACTTTCTTACTCTAGTGTTATTTTTTCCCTAGGGTTAAATTTGGTTTTCTAAAACAGAAAATAGAACATAAAATATTTCTGAGCATGAATATCCATTGTTTCATAATCAGCATCAAGTATTTGAATAATGGTTTAATTATGGAATGTAGGAAGTGTCTTGGTCACTCTGCAAAAAAAATGTTGAACATGTAGTTCTCAACTAATTTTAATTATGAATGTGTATGTTTGAGTGCAACATTTTATTTTGATGTTTGCAGTATAGCATAGCAGTAACAACAGGTTGTAATTTGAGATGGCTTTTGTTTTTACTTTTCTTGCGTTTTGCATTTCTAGCATTTTCTATTTGCTTGACCTTTCCTGATGCGTTTCATTGTAGCTAGCTGTAGCTTTTTACCCTGAACTGCCAGTTGTTGTGCTTCCTGCTGATAGTACTCTATTGTTAGAAATCTAGCATTAGTCTTACAAACCACTGGAGGACTGGCCTTTGGCTACATTGTCTGTGGGAATGCCAGGTGCTCGTGCATTCAGCATTAATGTATGATATAGTCCATTAGCCTCAAGTCTTTATGAGATCCTCTGAGGTTGGCTGAGTGTTCCAGGCTGACTTTAAATAAAACAAATTTATTGAGTGAGTGGAGAAATTTATTGCCTCAATAATTTTTGGACTGTCCTTGAACATTTTTATTTGTTAATGCATTTATTCATTTTTACTCTTTATATGCTGTTGAATTCAAGATATTTTATTGTCTGTGAATATTATTTTGGTTATGTAGTATTCTTACTTGTAAAATCTCCTATATTAAATTGGAATCATATACACTAAATGTGTTTACCATTTTTCTTTATGTAGAACTGTATAGATTTTTAAGAAGTTATAGAAAATTTAAATGTAAAAATGAAAGGAGTGAAACAAAAATATAATAATTGTTTATATTACTTAGGTAGAGAGCTTTTTCAGGCAAAATATTAATACTTGAGGGAGGAAATGGGAAAGTTTAAAATTGGTACAGCCATGTTAATATATTGACTTAATAATTTTTACATACTAATTTGAGGAAGATGGTAGAGTTGGTCTTTGGAAATACAATTTTTCAAGATTCTTGTTTTCTAAATGTTGCATTTATGATTCTCTAAAAACTTCACATTTACTGCAATTTTCTTACCCACTGATGTAACCATGTGTGTAAATCTATAGTTATATGTCATGTGACAGATATGCTTTAGGCTTACAGAGGTAAATTCTATTTCTAAGTAGATGGTGATTTGGAAAAATTAAACACAAACTTTCAGGATATTCTAGGATAGTGGCTGCTGCCTAAATTAGAGTCCAAATATCAGATCATCAAGAAAAGAAAAGTGTATCACAACATAGTTCTAGAGCAAAATTCAGTGATAGTATGTACTACAAGCTATTTTTGTGTAAGTATGGAAACATTCTATAGATTGGACTCATTTCTGGAGCCCATGAATAATCAGGTAGAAACTGAACATGAAAGAACATTCTCAGGACACTAAATGTGTTGATGCACAGGTAAAATCAATTGGGAATGAGTCCCATCTTCCATGGCTAAACAAACACTAGGTAAGTCCTGAGGTAGGGTATATTTGAACAATGGAATCTAGAGAATTCAATGGAAGGAATTTGAGATGGTGCTGGACCCAAACAGGCAGTCTTCAAGAGGACCACTTATAGTGGAGAGGGACATGACTTGCGGGGTGAAACATTAGTGGATGGGCGGTGAAGTGAAAAAACAATGAACAAAGAAATGGGAACTGATCCTATTGAATTAACAAAAATTCACAAAACCAGAAAAATAAGCCCTCTTCACTAGAAAAAGTGAAATTGATGGATAAAATTGCACCATGCTGTACTAAGAAACAAAGTCACTCAATATAAGAAATCAAGTCAGGCAACCAGAACTGTTACTCCTTCCTATGTAGAATTACTTCTGATTGCTAGTCAGAGTTTCCAAATGAACAGAAAGGAGAAAAAAATATTTACAAAAATGTAAAAGAAAAGAGAAAACAAATTTTCATGATTAAAATCCTGACTCCTTTGCCTCCTCCACAATACAGAAAGCAAACATGAAGGAATGGAAAAGTATAATATAATGCCTCAAACATATCTTTAAAGAAATATCTGTAGAAAAGAGTACAAATCCACTGTATCTGAAATCAAACATAAGAAATAAGCAATGATAAAATTAGAAATATATCAAATGAGGGCTTATGGAATCTGACAAAATACAAATAAAATTATTGAGGAAATTATTAAATTTCAAAATTTTCAAGGGAGAATAATTTTGATCAAAATTTAAAGTGCATTATTAAAACATAATGAAGTGCAATAAAGTACACATTGACAAATATACATTGATAAAACAAAATTAATATAAAAAGGAAAACAAAATGAAAAAGAGACAAGATAATTAACAGAGAAATTCTGAGTTAAAGAAAAGCCAACATGAATGTAAATAAGTTTGTGAAGCCTAAGAAATATAAAATAGAACTAATTTTTAAGACTATAATTCAAGATAAATTTTCCTAAATAAGAGAGCCTGAGTCTGTCTATATACCAACAGTAACCATATGCACCTAGGTGAACTGATTCACAAGCATCAATTTCTAGGATTTATCCTGTTAAATTAATAAACTTTAGCAGTAAAGGGAAAGAGTCTTCTGAACTTTCCATTAGAGAAATCACTTTCATGGAAAAGATTTTGGCTATAAACAGAATCCTTTATAGCAATGTGAGAAAGGACAGATTGAACAACAATTGTTCAAGAAGTTCAGAGGAGAAAATGTAAGTGAGGCATTTACTATCCAAATAGACTATCAAGGCAACACCTAATTAAAGCTGAAAACACAAAAAAAATCAAAGAAGGAATAGGCAGGAATACACTCATGTTAGAAGACTAACACATCATTAGTTAAAGACAGGTTAAGTGGGCATAAAATACATAAAACTACTACAACTCAAAATAAATGGATATATATATATATATATATATATAAAATATCAAAATTTCCAAGGTGGTAATAGAGAATATACATCTCAAGATCATGTGAAGCATCCTAAAATCTTGATCACATCTTAAGTGAAAAAAATTAAAAAGCTTCAATTTCCAAAATACAGATGTATTACAAATATATTCTGGTCACAGTATGAAACACTAGAAATTAATATCAAATATTCTTCTTAGAAAAACTGGAAAAGGTCAGTTTTCATTCCAATCCCAAGGAAAGGCAGTGCCAAAAAACACTCAAACTACCGCACAGTTGCATTCATCTCACACGTTAGCAAAGTAATGCTCAAAATTGTCCAAGCCAGCCTTCAACAGTACATGAACCGAGAACTTCCAGATGTTCAAGCTGGATTTAGAGAAGCCAGGGAAACCAGAGATCAAATTGCCAACATCTGTTGGATCATAGAAAAATCAAGAGAATTCCAGAAAAAATCATCTACTTCTGCTCTAATGACTACGCCAAAGCATTTGATTGTGTGGATCACAACAAACTGTTGAAAATACTTAAAAGATGGGAATAATAGTCTACCTTATCTGTCTCCTGAGAAACCTGTATGCAGGTCAAAAAGCAATAGTTAGAACAGGACATGGAACAACAGACTGGTTCCAATATACATCAAGGCTGTATACTGTAACCCTACTAATTTGACTTATATGCAAAGTACATCATGCAAAATGCCAGGCTGGATGAAGCACAAGCTGAAATCAAGATTGCTGGGAGAAATATCAATAACATCAGATATCCAGATGACACCATCCTTATGGCAGAAAGTGAATAAGAACTAAAGAGCCTCTTGATGAAAGTGAAAGAGGTAAAAGTGATTTTCACTTGGTGAAAGAGAAAAAGATGGTTTAAAATGCAACATTCAGAAAACTAAGATCATGGCATCTGGTCCCATCAATTCATGGCAAACAGATGGGGAAACAATGGAAACAGTGAGAGACTACTTTCTGGGGCTCCAAAATCACTGCAGATGGTGACTGAAGCCATGAAATTAAAAGATGCTTGCTCCTTGGAAGAAAAGCTATAACAAACCTAGACAGCATATTAAAAATCAGAGACATTACTTTACCAACAAAGGTCCATCTAGTCAAAGCTATGGTTTTTCCAGTAGTCATGTATGGATGTGAGATTTGGGATATAAAGAAAACTGAGCACCAAAGAATTGACAATTTTGAACTATGGTGTTGGAGAAGACTCTTGAGAGTTCTTTGGACTGAAAGGAGATTAAACCAGTCAGTCTTGAAGGAAATCAGTCCTGAATATTCATTGGAAGGACTGATGCTGAAGCTGAAACTAATACTTTGGCCACCATCAGAACTGACTCATTGGAAAAGACCTGATGCTCGGAAAGATTGAAAGCAGGAGGAGAAAGGGACGGCAGAGGATGATATGGTTGGATGGCATCACTGACTAGATGCAATGAGTTTCGGCAAACTCCAAGAGTTGGTGATGGACAGGCAAGCCTGGCGTGCTGCAGTCCATGGATCGCAAAGGGTTGGGCGTGACTGAGGGACTGAACTGAACTGATTCTACTTGCAGATTTTGAAACATAAATAACTCATGGGTGAGAGAGAAATACAAACCCAAAATATAGTCTTTATATTAAAATTGATCATTATTTGGTATCAAATCTCTGAGTTAAATTCTGTCATAATCTGAAGTAGGAGAGAATGGTTGAGACTATATATATATATGCACATATATATGTATATACATATACACATACATATTAAATTTTGGAACTCCAGGTAAAGAGAATTCAGCCATTTGAAATGAATTTAATTTTAAAGTGAGTTATTTAAACAAGCTCTTAACCTACTGGCTAAATATCAAGTGTTTGAATAAAATTTGTTAAGAAAAATTTGTTTTATTTTTACATGTATTTTGTAGTTTGTTCATACTACAACACTGCAACTAGTCTTAAAAAGGATCTGCAAAATGGTATTGGGAATGGAATTGCATATTACTATATCTGTTGATAAAAGGCAAAATTTCCAATGATAATCAGGTGCAATGATACAATAAATGATGTAAAATATGTACTTTCTCTAATGCAGTTACTGAGCTGTAAAATTTACTGGGCTCATTATATTGTTTTAAATTATTGGAATAATAAAAATAAAAATAAAACCATACACTTTTGCTTTAGGAATTACTGAAATTAAACTTCTGCCATTTAATTACATCTTTCAAAGGACCATAATCTCTTAATCGCCATGAGCTTCTCTTTTATCCCAGTAATTGGCATTTATGCACATTGCATTCGTATTAAACTTTTCATGTCAGAAAGTAAGGCTGACTGCTGAATTAAAGGCTTTTCAAAAGTAAAGCTTCTGCTCTTTTGGTTTATGATATATGAATCACATTGAATATCCCATCAAATATCACCCTTTGATGGGGTTAATCTATATGTTAATGGATTCTCTATTTTTTTTGTGATATCTTGGCCTTTTCACTATTTAATACATTGTATTTTTGCAGTTCATATTGTCTAAAAAGAAAATTTGCAAGTCAGTGAAGGGGACAGCATACTCTTTGATGACAGGGAAATTACATTCTGTAAAAGTTGTGTTTAAATGCTATTAATATATTCAAATTATATTAAAAGCTCCTTTAAAAGGTTTTTTTTTCTATAATAGAATGACTTATATAAATTGCAAATAGATCATGACAGGGCCATAAGGGGAGAGCAGGAACTAGGTATAACACTACTGCACAGGAACCCTGTAAGATCTTTCAAATTTTAACATTGAAAGAAGGAAATATGCTCAGAGATTTTACATAATATGTCGAGCTAACTGAGTGTACAATTCTATATCTTGAATACTGAAGGTTTAGAGACTGTCCAAAACCCCTTCACAGATGGACAGATGCAAGAAGATAAGTAAGGAAGAAGGTGGCAAAGAGAACTGCGGGCCATTAGGAAAAAATCACCTCTTCTGGAGACTTGTCATCTAATAAAGCACAAATATCAAAAATAAGAAAGTATGTATGCATAAGAAAATAAACTCAGCCTCTGAGACTTTTCAGTAATCAAGTCACAGACTCAAGGTAGCTCTTTACCTTGGAAATAAATGACATAGACTATAAAATATAATTGCTTGTTGTTTAGTCACTAAGCCTTGTCTGACTCTTTGCCCCATGGACTGCAGTCTTCCAGACTCCTGTGTCCATGGGATTTCCAGGCAAAAATACTGGGGTGGATTGCCATTTCCTTCTCCAGAGAATTTTCCTGACCTAGGGATATAACTTGTGTCTCCTGCGTTGGTAGGCAAATTCTTTACCACTGAGTCACCTAGGAAGTGGAGTAGGAAGTGGCAACCCACTCCAGTATTCTTGCCTGGAAAATTCCATGTACAGAGGAGCCTGGTGGACTGCATTTCATGGGGTCACAAAGAGTTGGACATGACTGAGCAACTGAGCATGCACTGTGCACATTTGGGAAGCCCATAAAATAGAATACCTGATTAATCTGTACTTCATTTCTCCCATGGATTTGGAGAAAACAGTTCCTCACAAGCAGTGGAGCATTCTTTCTGAGGAGTTTGGGACAAGATCAAATTTTATAGAGAATTAGAAGAGGCAAGGAGGAAACAACATGATTGGCTAGGAGATCAGCTTTTCTCATGAGGTTACAGGTTCTATTTTCTCAGGTAAACTAAGTAAAACTGGACTGGAAGGTTGTGATAAGTGTATGGCAGCTTTCCATGAGAGTGAGGCATGCCCCATAAGTGAAAACTGACAGGTTTAGATTAGTGACACAGAGCTGGCCCACTGGAGCAGCTTCCCTTTTGTGGGTCCTGACTGTTGTTCAGTCACTAAGTTACGTCCAACTCTTAGCAATCCATGGACTGCAGGATGTGAGGCATCCCTGTCCTCCACTCTCTCCTGCAGTTTGCTCCGATTCGTGGCCACTGAGTTGGTGATGCTATCTAATCTTATCATCCTCTGCTGCCCTCTTTTCCTTTTGCCTTCAATCTTTCCCAGCACCAGGGTCTTTTCCAATGAATCAGCTCTTCACATCAGGTGGCCAAAGTATTGGAACTTCAACTTCAGCATCAGTTCTTCCAATGGCTATTCGGGTTTAATTTCCTTTAGGATTTACTGGTTTGATCTCCTTGCAGTCCATCCTGATACACAGATCAAGTCAGGGGACTGAGGAGACTGAAGTAGAGTGAACTCTCATAAAGTCAAGAGATAGGGAAAAACTGGTTCCTGGGCTTTTGTTTCTGTGCTTCCTTCTTTGGTCTCTAAAGCAATGCTGCTTGTCTACCTGGGTGTTGTTAGCCTTGGAAACACTCATAATTGAAGCTTGAAAGAAAAGGTAACTTGTAGCTGTTTTCTCTCACCTCAGAGGCCATCAGTACAGTGCCTGCTATTCCCCTCAGTGCAACTCTTGAGTATAGCCGCTACATCCATCTAGCCCACTGGGCCAGGGATGCAGTATTTCTCTTTTCATAGGTTCGTCCCTTCCAGCTAAAGCAGGCACCATGGCCTGTCCATTTGTTTTCAATTTAATGTCACAAAGCAAAGAGAAACCCTGAGGGTGACATAATAGAACAAACCCAAGGTTCCCCTCTCTGAAAGACTATACTCCACAGACCAGTGAGACTTTTTGTAATTGAATTGAAGAGTGAATGAAGGGTATACTGATGGAAAAGTCTCGGCAATCTTTCATCTTTCACTTACTTTTCCTTCTTAGGTCAATATCTGGAGAGAAGTTCTGCTCATACTCACCTCATCATTTTGCTTTTCTCTCTCTCTCACTTTTCCCCAGATCTTTATTATCCAGAAAAAAAGCCATTATTCCTTTACTTGCCCCAACACATAACACTGATAGTGTCTGAGAGTGAGCTAGATGACGTATATGAAATTAGCTTATTTTCCATACTATAGAACTCTAAACTAGGTTTCAAAACCCTTAACAAAGAAGAGAAAAAAACGATATTTGGATTATTTTTCTTTCAAAAATTCTGATCCTCATAGATAATCTTTTTCATGCATGACAGCAATTATTATTAGATTTGTATTTTCTGCTTGTATCATTTTTTAACTCTTTTCAAACGGATAGAAGATTTGGGTGAACTGGAGTAAAAAGGGCCAGTAAACAAATAAATAACATAGCTTTTCAAAATAGCATTCACTTTTATCTACCCATTCACTTAATCATGAAAAATCATGACTATTTCCACTTTTTCCTATTAAACCTAGGTTGGACTGAAAAGTCCTGTATATGTCTTCTGTGTACATGTGATAGTATCTTTAAGGCAGACAATGAGTAATGGAATTTCAGGATTTTAGTGCATTTAAAATTTTTACTCCTATGGATAAATTGCCTTCCAAAGCGGCTATACTAATCTATAGTCTAAGGAGCAACATCCAAGGGTATCAATTTCCTTACATATTTACCAACAACTAACATTAGCAAACAAACAAAAATGTTAATGTTCCTGTATACACCTATAATTATTGCTTGATATTAACACATATTAATAGTATCTCATAGACACAGACATTTGAATTTTATTATTTAACTGAAGGAAAGCCAATTTGCAGTATCATTTTAGTTTCAGGTATACAACAGAGTGATTCAGCATTTTTACAGTTTCTACTCCATTAAAATTTGTTATAGTATAATTGCTATTTTTTAATTGAGTTTGAGTTTGAGTTTTTTTTTTTAAATATTGAGTTTTATGAGTTGTTTGTTTAGTTTATATATTAACCCATTATCAGTCACATCGTTTGCAAATATTTTTTCCTGTTCCACAGGTTATCATCTTTCCATTTTTGGCGATGGTTTCCTTTGCTGTGAAAAAGCTTTTAACTAGGTCCCATTTGCTTATTTTTGCTTTCATTTCTTTTGTCATAGGAGACAGATCCAAGGAATATTGCTGTGATTTATGTCGAAGAGTGTTCTGCCTATATATCTATATGTCTATACCTATATAATTTATATATTTTATGTTTTATATAGGTTAAAATGCCTTTCGGTGCAAGTAGTACACATTATCTCGATTCAGTTAAATAACAGGAAATACGTCACATAATGACAAGCTTCGAATACACGGTGTCTGGGAACATGGTATGACCATCTCCTAATCCACGTCTCTGATTCCCTTTGGTTCTGCTCTATTCCCTGCGTTTGCTTTGCCCTCAGGCTAGATCTCATTCTGCTCATTTAACGGCAGCAGCATTTCAGTTCCCACATCCAGATACTGCAGTGTCCAGAGGCATAAAAGGCTTCTGTATCCCTCATGTGCTTGTTAAGAGCAAAAAAGAAGAAAAGGAAAAAAAAAGTTCCCAGAAGTCACTCTTTGCCCCCAACAGTTTCTCACTTATTGGCGAAAATATTCTAATGCTTAAACTAGTCACTATAAAGGAATTACTTTATGTTATATAAGGTTGATTTCTACGGAAAAGGAAGCAGCTTCTTCGGCTAGGAAAACAACTGAACTTTCTTGAGGTGCATGGGCATGAGAAATGAGTGGGAGTTAGGCTCATGAGAGATTCTATCACGCAGGAAATAACTTTTCCTTCTGAAGATATCCCAAATTAAAACAAAATGTATTCAAATAGAAAAATATTATGATATTGCAATAATATTAATTTATAAAGACAACTAAAAACACACCTGAGAATAGAATCCATGGAATTTCCTGACACAGAAATTTCATTTACAGAGTATTAGGGAGTTTTTAAAATACAAAGTTATATGACCACTAATAAATAAAATATATAAAACACATCCAGGTAGTGCTAGTGGTAAAGAATCTGCCTGCCAATACAGCAAATATAAGAGACAAGGGTTCGATCCCTGGGTTGGGAAGATCCCCTGGAAAAGGGAATGGCAACCCACTCCAGTATTCTTGCCTGGAGAATCCCCTGGACAGAGAAGCCTGGTGGGCTACAGTTCATAGTGTTGCAAAGAGTCAGACATNAGAATCTGCCTGCCAATACAGCAAATATAAGAGACAAGGGTTCGATCCCTGGGTTGGGAAGATCCCCTGGAAAAGGGAATGGCAACCCACTCCAGTATTCTTGCCTGGAGAATCCCCTGGACAGAGAAGCCTGGTGGGCTACAGTTCATAGTGTTGCAAAGAGTCAGACATGACTGAAGTGACTTAGCATGCATGTACACACAGTTTATTAACATTAATGTTGCAAAATATGAACAGAGATAGAGCTTAAATATGTCTTCTCCACAAGCCAAGTACTGAACAAAAATATTTATTTCCATAAGATGGGAAAATTAGAACAACATTGAAGAGATCAATATTTGGTTTCTGGTAACAAATGAACTTGTTCAGTGAGGTTAATCCTGCTCTTTTTACCACTGAAAATACATTTGAATTTTGACAAAATAGCAGAGCTGATAATTTAGAAGCAGTAACTATGAATATACATTAAATAAATATGTAATGAATTAAATATCTATAAGTACAAATGAGAGGGGAAAAGCGTGGAGAAGGACTTATGGAGTGCCAGGTTAGGATAAGGTATTATTTTACCAATGGTGATTGGTTAAGGCTGCCTTTAGAAAATGACATTTGATTAGAGACCATAGAGAGTGAGGGAAGGACTCATACAGGTACCAGGGCAATTTACAAATCAGGGAGAGAGAAGTAAAAAGAATTAGACATTTTCTAGATAAGATAAAGAAAATGCCAGAATGATAGAATTGTTCACTTTGCAAATCTTATTTTTACTTTTTCTTTAATTTTTTATAGTCAAGACCTAGTTGTAGAAGCATGGAATAATGTACAAAATTTTTCATTATGTATTGGAATTTTCAGTTAAGTTCCTATTTTATTTTACCAAAGATATTCTAGACAAGGGAAAAATAATGGCTACATCTGAATATATGTTTTTATTAAACAAGGTTTCTTTCTATATTATGATCATTGCTTCTAGCACTTCTTAGGCACATCGTTAGTCTTATTACATATCATACCATTTTTCAGTGACAGGTTGTGAACATTTAAATGTGTCAGGTTTAGTAAAACATTCTCTGAGGGAAAGACATAATATGTCTGTCATAATTGAGTCACTAGAAACAGAGATCCTGGAATGGGCAAAGATAATTATCTAAATTCGAGTATAACATTCTGTAGTTTCTCCTATGGCTCAGTTTCCTTTGAATTATTCAAAAGGTTGATTCAGTAAGAAAATACATTTAATGCTCTTAAAATACAGCATTAGCTTAATCAATGGCTGCTGTTTTTATTACGATATCTATTACTACTTCCATGCTTAACATGCAACTTTGAGATTGCTAGTTTTTTCCCCATCACCTATAGAGACTTCAACTCTAGCATACTTGAAGGTGTTGAATGTGTAGCTCTTCTTAGGAGACACATAATGGTCTGTGTGTGTCTGTCTGTTTACAGGTATATATGTGCTACTCTGCTATAGATCTTATAACAGACTCTGGGTCTATTTTTTGATGTATATTGACAGCTTTGATGCTGCCACGTCCCCATTTTTCTTTGCTGCACAGCTGAATAAGCCAATAAGGAAGCATGAATGTTCTCTCCTTTGGTGCAGATGAGAAGTTCAAAGTTCAAATCATATTCACTCCAGCTCACTTTCTAACTACTATAAAATCTTCAACTAGTCTCCTTTTTCTGTTTTCTTAAGCCATGTTTTTAATCAGCTTTAGAGTCACCCTGTTTTTTTCTGAAAGTTTCGGGAGTGTGGCATCATTTGAGGCTATAACTAAATATTGAACAGGGATCCATCCTATCACTGTAGAGTGGCCAAAATACATCAATTTCTGCTTCTTATTGTGCTTGTTACTTATTTTGTTACTTATTTCACTCAAAATATTTTTCTTTAAAACACACAGGTAAGTATATCTACATTAAGATTTTGTTTCCTGATACATTGTATTTATGTTTAATATATCTGTATTCATACTGGTTGATATGAGCTTGCCACGAATTCTCTACTACTAGAAAGAGAATTGGAGAATATATTTTTGTTTCCTCTCATGAATATAGGTAACTGTACTTTTAATATATGTCCAAATCTTGTATTGCATGTAGATATCTTTTGTTCATTTAAAAATTTTTGTTATTTGATTTGTAGGAATTGTTTATATATGTTAAATATTATGTTCTAATTCTGCTTTTTACTAACATTGTGATGAACTATTTATCTTATACTGATTGACATACAAACATAGGTTATCTCTCATTTTTCTGTTCTGAGCCATTGATTTATCTTCTGTAGCTTCTTACCATGTGCTAATATTTAGTGGAGTGAGCCGTCATCATGCTTTTTCCTTTTTTCCAATATTATTTAGATCTTTACTTTTTAAAATAAAAACATTCTCAGGGTTGCATTTGGCCTTCCATGGTGGCTCAGATGGTAAAGAATCTGCCTGCAAAGCAGGAGATCCAGGTTAGATATCTGGGTTGGGAAGACCCCCTGGAGAAGGGAATGGCTACCTACTCCAGTATTCTTGCCTAGAGAATTTCATGGACAGAGGAGCCTGACAGGCTACAGTCTGTGGGGTCACAAAGAGTCAGACATAACTGAGCAACTAATACTTTCACTTTTGGGGTTACATTTAGTTGCCAGTTTGAGGAGCAAATGTCAGCCATTTAATCCATTAGTATGTACATTTTTTAATTTATAAAAATCATCTTTAATAGCATACTATGGTATTTATTTATATAGGTAATAGTTATAAAATTTTCCTGATGATATTGGATATCATGAGCATCTGTATCAAACTACTCAGTCACTCAATCATGTCCAATTCTTTGCAACTCTACAAACTATAGACTGCCAACTTCCTCTGTCAATGGAATTTTCTAGGCAAGAATATTGGAGTGGGTTGACATTTCCTCCTACAGGGAATCTTGCCATGCAGGGATCAAACCCACATCTCTTGTGTCTCCTGCATCAGCAGGTGGATTCTTTTACTACTGTGTCATTTGGGAATATATTGAACATTTTCTAAATAAAATTTAAAAATTCAACTTTATTAGGTTTTATTAGAACAATTACACAGAATTAAATTCAGAAATTCATCAATGATTATCACTATTATATGCTGCTTTGTGGCTTTTTAAACTGTATTTCTCATGATTCTAATTTATTCATAGAATAATTCAATTGCATATATAACCATAATAGGGTATAACAGGCCTTCCATCCATAAAATTAATTAGGACATATCTTTTATAAAAATGTTTCATAAAGAGTATTGTTTAGAGTAAAGTTATTGAATTTTTATGAATATTCAAAAAATATTCATATATGGTCAACAAAAAAGAAAAGGGAAAATACTTTATGAAATTCCTGAGCAACATTTGAACTCAAATTCTTAATCCCTTATGATTATACAGTGGAAGTGAGAAATAGATTTAAGGGCCTAGATCTGATAGAGTGCCTGATAAACTGTGGAATGAGGTTCATGACATTGTACAGGAGACAGGGATCAAGACCATCCTCATGGAAAAGAAATGCAAAAAAAAGCAAAATGGCTCTCTGAGGATGCCTTACAAATAGCTGTGAAAAGGAGAGAGGTGAAAAACAAAGGAGAAAAGGAAAGATATAAGCATCTGAATGCAGAGTTCCAAAGAATAGCAAGAAGATATAAGAAAGCCTTCTTCAGTGATCAATACAAAGAAATAGAGGCAAACAACAGAATGGGAAAGACTAGAGATCTCTTCAAGAAAATTAGAGATATCCAGGGAACATTTCATGCAAAGATGGGCTTGATAAAGGACAGAAATGGTCTGGAACTAACAGAAGAAGAAGATATTAAGAAGAGGTGGCAAGAATACACAGAAAGAGAAACTTGCTCAGTTGTGTCTGACTCTTTGTGACCCCATGGACTATAGCCTGTCAAGATCTTCTGTCCATGGAATTCTCCAGGCAAGAATACTGGAGTGAGTAGCCTTTTCCTTCTCCAGGGGATCTTCCCAAGTCAGAAATCAAACCCAGGTCTCATGCATTGAAGAGCCACCAGGGAAGAATACATAGAAGAACTGTACAAAAAAGATCTTCATGACCCAGATAATCACGATGGTGTGATCACTCATCTACAGCCAGACATCCTGGAATGTGAAGTCAAGTGGGCCTTAGAAAGCATCACTACAAACACAGCTAGTGGAGGTGATGGAATTCCAGTTGAGCTATTNGGCCTGGCCTCTTTGGGCCGGGTCACCTCAGCCCGGAACCTTGTCACGGGTGGATTTTTCTCTCAGAGCTGCTCCCGACAATTTTTTATTGAATTGTTTGGTTTTTTGATACTGAGTTGTATGAGCTGTTTCTTATGCTTTGGATATTAACTACTTATCAGTCAGATCATTTGCAAATAAGACACTGAACATTCCTTATTCTGTTATTTCTTATGATGTTAGAGCTTTCATTATTATTTTTAATATAATATGAATATTATATTCTATAATATAGTACAACTCTATGGTTGTTGTTTTTGTTCGGTTACTAAGTCATTTCCAACTGTTTGTGACCCTATGGACTGCAGTATGCCAGGCTTCCTTGTCCTTCAAAGTATCCCAGAGTTTGTGCAAACTCATGTCCATCGAGTCAGTGATGTTATCTAACCATGTCATCCTCTGTTGCCCTGTTCTCCTCTCAATCTTTCCGAGCATTAGGGTCTTTTCCAGTAAGCCAGCTCCTTGCATCAGGTAGTCAAAGTATTGGAACTTCAGTTTCAGCATCAGTTCTTCCAATAAATATTCAGGGTTGAACTGGTTTGATCTCCTTGCAGTCCAAAGGACTCTCAAGAGTCTTCTCCAACACTTTGAAAACAACAATTCTTTGATGCTCAGCCATCTTTATTGTTCAACTCTTGTATCTGTATATGACTACTGGAAAAACCAAAGCTTTGACTATACTCACCTTTATCAGCAACTATATGGTAATTCATCTCATTCTGATCCAAGGCATTAAGTGATTGACTTTCATTGTGCAATGTAAATCCATATTTACAAACAGTGAGACAAAAATAATTATAATTATTATTTTTATATGAAGGAGAGGGATAAGAAAGAAATGAGACTGTTTCTAGAGAAATGCTGGGCAACTTGAAGGAAACAGACAGTGTGTTCTTCAGTCTTCACTAGTCTTCCTCCCAATTTTCCTGGATTTGAATCAAAACATAGATAATATCACTTCCCTGGTGGTTCAGACAGTAAAGAATCAGCCTACCATGCAGAAAGATCCTAGTTTCAATCCCTGGGTAGGGAAGATCCCCTGGAGAAGAGAATGGCTACCCACTAGAGTATTCTCAACTGGAAAACCCTATGGACAGAGGGGCTTGGCAGGCTACAGTCCATGGCATTGCCAGGTCAGACACAATTGAGTGACTAATCTCCTAGGTAACAGCTTGGTGGATATTTCTCCAACTACTGTCCTTTGTTGGAAGGGATTGAATATCACAGCATCAGGAATCATCTTTATCAAAGTTGAGGCCAGAGTGGGCAACTTCTCACTGGTGATGTCAAGATGTTTAGACCAGGCATCTGAATGAATCCTCCCTGCTCAAAGTTGAAGCCAGAATGGGCAACTTCTCACTGGTGATGTCAAGATGTTTAGACCAGGCATCTGAATGAATCCTCTCTGCTCAAATTGGTCAGGGTATTTTATAGAGTAGGACTGTGAAGAAAGCTGAGCACTGCAGAATTGATGCTTCGAACTGTGGTGTTGGAGAAGACTCTTGAGAGTCCCTTGGACTGCAAGGAGATCCAACCAGTCCATTCTGAAGGAGATCAGCCCTGGGATTTCTTTGGAGGAAATGATGCTGAAGTTGAAACTCCAGTACTTTGGCCACCGCATGCAAAGTGTTGACTCATTGGAAAAGACCTGATGCTGGGAGGGATTGGGGGCAGGAGGAGAAGGGGACGACTGAGGATGAGATGGCTGGATGGCATCACTGACTCAATGGATGTAAGTCTGAGTGAACTCCAGGAGTTGGTGATGGACAGGGAGGCCTGGCTTGCTGGGATTCATGGGGTCGCAAAGAGTCAGTCACGACTGAGCGACTGAACTGAACTGAACTGAACGGAATAAGGTGATATTATATTACGTGCAATTTGTATTTTCCATCCTATTTATCATTCTCTGGCAGTTGTTATTATGCTTTCTAATTGCTCATAGCTGGTGTGGAAAAATTCATGTTACATTTGACCAAATATTACCATAAACACTCATCCACTTGAGTAGCTTGTTGATATTGTCAGATTTTTCACAGTAATGATCATATTATCTTCAAGTAATGAGAGCTTCATCTATTCCTGCCAATTCTTTTCCTGCTACCTTACAGCATTGGAAAGTATTACTGTAAAAAACAGAAGCAAGATTAAAGATCTATGTGTTTTCCTGGTTTTAAAGTGGATATGGCTAAGGTTTTTCATTTTAGTGTTATATTTACTGAATATTTAGGGGATATAACCAATATCAAGATATAAATACTTTTTTCTCTTCCAGATATTCTAAGGGTTTCTTTCCCTTATAGACAATATTTAGTACAAAATTCTTCTATAAATTAACACCTTAATATTTTGACTATAAATTTGGCTCTTGTGAACAGGTTGTTGTTTGTCATATTCTTAATTTAGGAATCAAATTTAGGAATATTTTAAATCCCTGTAATCAAATTAAGAGGTAAACAATGCATCAGGTTTAAATGAAAATAAGTAGAAATAACTTTAACCATCTAACTACAACAGGTAAACCTAAACTACCTCCAGATGTATAACTTCACATTTAACTTTGACCAAAACCATAAGAAATTTTTCTGAAAGTAAAAATACTTTATCGTCTTTGCAAAGCTAAAATCAGAGTTAAATATGAAGAAAATTATTTTTCTGATTATTTACCACCCTTGTTATCATTCACATATACCTGACTAGTTGCATGTATTAAATTTTAACAGAATCACTTAATAAAAAAATATGCCTTTGGCCTTAATTATTTTTAACTGTGAGTGGTCTTATGAATGTACTTTAAAATAGCCTAATGAGTTTTCTTATGAATGTCAATTGCAAATGTTCTTGCAAATGTCAATTTTAAAGTTCATAAAAATAAATTTTGAAATGCTCGTACAAATAAATATCCCTATGATTTGGACTTGCTGATCAGGAGAATAGAAATGTTAGAATTGCACTTTGTTAGATTTCTATCAAATTGTAGATAATTATAAGTCCTGCTGTGGAAAAAGCCCAGTGATATATGACATAGAAAGTGTGTGTCTGTGTGTATGATTAGAATCTCCCTAGTAAGAGATGATTGGACAATAAATAAAATTGAAAATAATATAATCATGTACAATAAATGTAACATGAAACTGAAGAAGAATATGCATATGGATTTGAGAAAAAGAGCTAGGGTCGAGTTGAGTATTCAAAGATGTGAATAATTAGAAAAGTTGATGAAAGTTTGCATTAAAAATTTAGTTAATTTTTATGCCATCGTACAGCATTAATCCAAAAATATAAACCTTAGAGGTTGACTGTGTCCTTTAATTATTTTATTATAGAAACAAGTTATTTTAAATCTTACTGATACAGGAAGACAGAGATAATCTCTTTCTTCTTTTTCTGTATAAATAATCCATATGTAATTTTTACCTGAATTACATCAAATAGTTAATCAGATCTCAGCTTTGTAGTCTTCCTAATGTGACTTTTTGTACTCCAATGTAATACGAGCATAGAAAAATTATGCTTCTACCAACTCCTCTTGTATTGACCTATATTCATATAAGCCCTTTATATTGATTCTTACAGATGTCTTTCCTGGTGGACTTGTGTTGCCCTAGTTGCCCTCTTTGATTCATTTTTAGATTTGTAATGCATTAAGCCTTGGTCAATATAGCAACAATGGCAGCAAAAACAATATGCTTGGTCATTGTGTTTAAACAGTAGCTCTCTATGTATAAGAATGGGGGACAACTATGGGAGACAAGCAGTCCACAACTTTCACAAAACAGTGGATTAAGAAATAGTTTTACTACAAACTCTTAATAACGTCTGTAGTCATGGAAATTATGTGATCACTAAAAGCAATTTAAAAAATGAGAGACCTGACGAATTTGTCAGAACTTTTCACTGCTTATATTGTAATGCAATCATACAATATAGCCTTAATAGTGTGAGATGGATGCTTTTAAGCAGGGCTTTTTAGACGCTATGACAAAGTTATCAAGGTCACATTGTTGTCAGTAAAGTTTCTAGCATGGAGAAGCATTAATTGCTTTGGTAGATTTAAAAATAAAGTGATTTATTTGCTTTCCAGTTTCCTACCTGGAAGCAGCTCAGTTTTTAGCAGGTGTGGGCCTACTGCCGTCTAATCAAATTTTTCAAACCATCTCTATTAAGAAGTCAGTAAAACAAAGTATTGAAATGCAGATTGCATTGATTTGCTCCAGGTTATTGCAAGGTAGGAGGAAACAGTTATCTTAGGGTAAATCAATATAATCTACATTAAAGTACATTGTCTCTTAGAGTGCCAGGAAATATTCAGTGATCTCCATTATAAAAGTGGCCATTGTGACCACCTTATGTTGTCAGTCCTTAAATTTATGTCCCTTGCACCTCAAGGTAAGCAAGATTTGTAAACTTTTCACAATCTAAATTTAGTTTCCTCTGAGTTTCCTCTTAGTGCTTCTAGTTTCTGGTCAGGTAGGGAATTGCTGTCTGGTTAATTGCATCATGAATAAATATGACTATATGGATTCTAAATATTATATCCTCAAATAATTGATGTTTGTACATCACTTGTATGCCAAAGCCTATATCTTTATTATAATTTTGGTTATTGTGATCATGTTTTTCTTAAATATTGGCATCTTGAAAATAAAACTGCTTTTATTCTGATATTCTCTCTAAAATGCATTTACTAGTGGTTCAGATGATCTGTATCATTCTTTTAGTAAGCCAAAATATCTAAATCAATTCCCATGTGGTATTATTTTTTTTAATATGGATAACAATAAGCTTAGTCANTTTGGTTATTGTGATCATGTTTTTCTTAAATATTGGCATCTTGAAAATAAAACTGCTTTTATTCTGATATTCTCTCTAAAATGCACTTACTAGTGGTTCAGATGATCTGTATCATTCTTTTAGTAAGCCAAAAGATCTAAATCAATTCCCATGTGGTATTAATTTTTTTATATGGATAACAATAAGCTAGTCAATTGTTTCTAGAAAAGTATAACAGTAAAGTTGAAACTATTTCATTTACATAAAACTGATTTTTTTTTTTACATTATAATATAGGAAAAAACAAAATATAGGGTGTTTTTTAATCTTTCATCATGATATATCCTAAGAATTTCTTTATTTTTCAATTTATAAAACTTTTCAAAATTCTCTTGGATCAAGGGACAGATGCATTCCCATGTCACAGAAGATGATGCTCCAATCAGCAGGCTTTAGAAAAGCTGTAGGGATTGCTCAAAAAATTGCCTAGCAATTACTCCACCTTTTCATGTAATGTTAGCAGACTGGTCTGATTTTATTTCTGGAGACCCTGCAAAACTTTTTCAATTAGCAGTTTTCATCTAATGCTGGCCCTGTCCTTCACCAGCAACTATATGAACTAGATGATAGAAGTCAGAGAAACCAGGTAGATAAATCTGAATGCTTGTATTAAATCCTTCAGCAAATCTGTGAGGATCTTGGATTACTTTGGGAAAATCCTTGACTCCCTGGCTCTCAGCTCAGCTTTAATCCAGGGAGTATAAGAATTTGAGTTTAGCCTCTGGCTTATCAGAAGGCTTAAATTTAAAGGGACAGTTTTTTTTTTTTTTTTTTAAATTTTTAATAATGGAGGTGCAGACGTCTCCATTAGACATAGTTTAATAATAGAGAACAGACTTGCAGACACAGCGGCGAGGGGAAGGAGAGGGTGGGGAGAACGGACAGTAGCATTGAAGCATAATTATATAGCCACATGGAAAATAGATAGCTAGGGGGTAGTTGCTATATAAAGGGATGCACATACATGCTAAGTCACTTCAGTGGTGTCTGATTGTTTGTGGCCTATGGCCTGTAGCCCACCAGGCACCTCTGTCCATGGGGATTCTCCAGGAAAGACTACTACAGTGGGTTGCCATTCTCTTCTCCAGGGGATTTTCCCAGCTCAGGAATTGAATCCTCTTCTCCTGTGGCTCCTGCATTGGCAAGCAGGTTCTTTACTAAGCACGGGCAGCTGCAACTGGCACACTAAGCACAGCCAAGAGGAGCTACCCGATGTCTGAGATCAGGGGCAGCAGTGAGAGTGCCAGGCTGCGATGGCACAGGAATGGCTGGGAGGAGCTACCCCGCATCCGAGGCCAGGGGCAGCAGCCTGGAGAAGCAACCCCATGTCCAAGGAGCAGTGGCTGTGCCAGCACAGGAGGGCCTAGAGGAGCCATCCTACATTGAAGGTCAGGAAGGATGGTGGTAAGGAAATACTCTTCGTACAAGGTAAGGAGCAGCGGCTGTGCTTTGCTGGAATAGCCGTGAAGAGATACCCCACTCCCAAGGTAAGAGAAACCCAAGTAAGATGGTAGGTGTTTCAAGAGGGTATCAAAGGGCAGACACACTGAAACCATAATCACAGAAAACTAGTCAGTCTAATCACACTAGNCTTGTGTCATCCACTCTTTAAATGTAGAACCTGGCATCTAGCTGCTGCCAGCTGTGTGAATGAATGAACAAAAAACTAAGTTGATAGATATTTCACAATTCCAATATCCTGGCATTAATTTACAAATGGCATTTGAGGTGGGTTTGAAGATAACTAGTTCAAAGCAATTGTGTCTTTGTTTAGATGGAAGAATTTTTCAGTCCAAGGAATGAGGAGATGTATCCAATATCACAAATTTAATTTGAAAACAAAAATGGGAGAATGACATACATATGGATTTTTCTGTCATTTATTTTAAGTATTTTTGCATAATGGAAACACGCTATTAGAAATAAACAAGGTAATGAATTTTCAATTGTCCATACATTTCAAGAAAGCATAAAAATAAACATTAAAAATAGCTTTTTCTCTCTGTGTATAATTATATGTAATTACTCATGATCAGAAAAATGTGGACCTATAGGAAGTAAGACTCAGAATTAATTAGCAATGAATTAGAATTAATCAGGTTATTTAAATTTTGTCTAAATATTTACTATTTTGGCCAGCAATATCTCTTTGACGATACGTTGCTCACAGTGCTTCACAATTGGTGGGTCCTATATTATGTGACTATGAGGAAGAAATTTTAAATAGCTAAAAATAACTGAATAAAATGATTGAACCATGTACAACACTCAGGGAATAATGGATACAGATAATGGGATAGGAAAAATGAGGATNATTTAAATTTTGTCTAAATATTTACTATTTTGGCCAGCAATATCTCTTTGACGATACGTTGCTCACAGTGCTTCACAATTGGTGGGTCCTATATTATGTGACTATGAGGAAGAAATTTTAAATAGCTAATAATAACTGAATAAAATGATTGAACCATGTACAACACTCAGGGAATAATGGATACAGATAATGGGATAGGAAAAATGAGGATAAAGTTCTGTCATTCTTCCAATTAAAATAATTTTCACTTGATATAAGTATGTATCACATTGTTAAATTAAAGTTAATAAATAGTGTTTACATAAGAATAAGTATTATCACTTTTTCAAGTTAACTATAGTAAGATTGTATTTGTATAACTGATATAACCAAATTACAGTTTTAGAATTTATCACGATTTGTACATCTATAATATTTAGACCACAATATATCAAGTGTTTGCGTGTTTCAGTTCTATGCTCTGAACCATTACGGACTCAACCTGCATGAACTTCAAAAGCAAGTTTGAAGGTCGGTTTGAATCTTCGCTAACCTATAACTCCCTTCAGTCATTCTCAAAACGCATATTCCTGGACCTTAAATTCAGAGATTTTCAATGTGTAGACATAGAGTAGTTCCTTGGAATTGTCCCATTGACTCTTGCAGGTACTAAATTTTAAGAGTTACTGGACCGGAAAATAAAATAGATTTAATTTTTATTATTTTTTGCTTAATTAAAATATTGCATAATTGGAAATAAATAGTCCCTTTTCTGCTTTCTGCTCTCTGAAATCCAAATAGTTGTTTAAAATGATTGAAGCATAAATAAATTTTAAATATTGTACCTTATACCAGACAACAGATCTATCACACTACTAGTGGAGCATATATTCCCTAAATTACTTGCAAGCTACCAAAAGAAAAGAATTTTCTGCATGATACAAGTGAAGTGAAAGTCAGTCAGTCGTGCCCAAATCTTTGCGACCCCGTGGACCATACAGTCCATGGAATTCTCCAGCCCAGAATACCTGAGTGAGTAGCCATTCCCTTCTCCAAGGAATCTTCCCAACTCAGGCATCAAACCCAGCTCTTTCGCATTGCATGCAGATTCTTTTCCAGCTGAGCCACCGGGAAAGCCCTGGTACAAAAACATTTTTACTGTTCACTTTTTGTCTTTGAAGGACCAGAAACTTGGTGAAACCTATTTTGTACTATGGGTATTATCTTGTTTCTACTTATTTTGGGAAAAAAACAAAACAAAAACAAACAAACAAACAAAAACAGCTGTTAAGAAAAAAATAAGGTCACCAAAACTCCATTTTTAAAGCCTTTTTATATGCTGAAAAGCACTATTGCTATGTATTTATGCATAATTTCTATTAAAAAAATTGAAGAAAACAGTTTACAGCTCCATTATGGGCCTAATTCTAGTTTTACTTCTAGCAACATTCAATGAAAGAAAAAAAACGGTGCCTAAAACCATTTGGAATATTTTAAAACAAATAATTTTCATATTTACACAGTTAATATATTTGCTTTGGATTTGAATTTAAAAAGAAGCAACTTATTATCTGTAACATAATTACCAACCAAGCAATTAAAACCAATTAATGCGTACATATTCATTGCATATATTATTTGCCTGTATGCAAAGCATTGTGCTATAAATGTGGAGAATGCTAATCCTCTGAACAATGAAGAAAACCAAGTTAGGATTAGATATAGTTTCTGCCCCTTGGAGTTTATAGATTAGGACCTATGATATGTACAAAACAAAATATATTTGGGGTGTTTTTTAATAGATGAAGAGAGATTCCATACATGAAAGGGCCCACTAATTTCAAAGGCTAGAGATGAAGAAGAAAAGAATCCAAGTAACAGATAAAGGTACACAGAGTATAAGGATCTGTAGATTCAAAACTTACTGAGATCTGGGCATAAGACCTCAGAATCATGAACAGAAATGAAGGAGGTTATAGAAATAATTTCATCATTTAATAGAAGAGGAAGTAACCTTCCAACAACTTGTCCACTGCTTCAGTGAACTAAATTAATCTCTCAAAATGTAATGAAATACTTAAATAGCTGAAATGAAGTACATTATGTTAAAAATAAACATGACAATAAAAGTTTATCACATTTTCACTGAATATATCAAAAGATAAAATGTATAAACTTACTTAAAATTGCTTCAAGTATGTACCTCATTTCAACAAAAGTTGAAGTATGTGAACTATATCTATATGTATAAACACGTAATCTATATTTTCTAATTACAGAGAGTTTTTGGATTTCCCCCATTTTTAGTGTTTCTATTTTACAAAAATAAAAAAATATGTGAATAATTAAAAGGGTATCGCTTTAAAATTACTGTAAAGGTTCAGAAACTATTGTAAATGATTTCCCATATGTATCTGTAAAAAACCTACAACATTTGCAAAATAATTGATATCAAATGTAACAAAAGTAATATAATGTTTATTATTAAAGATGCTAATATTCAGCAGAATAAAAGGACAACTATCTACACTAACCTAATTTAATTCTTCCTGGATGTGGTTGTACATCTTTATCTCAGTGTATGTATTACTCATATGAATAGCACTCTTCCATAATTTAATTTTGAATGTCACTGCTACATTGATCCAGCATTTATATACATTAGCAAAAAAGAAAAAATATGCTTCATACTGAAATTGCCTACTTTTTGACTGTTATAATTCTGTTTACAGATAAATATTTTGTTTTACTTTATATATTTTATTTATCTTTTTATTTAGTAGGTTTTATTAGCTCTATTTATTTTACTATAAACTTTTGGGGTTTTAGTAAATCTAGTCTATTGTATAAATCAGGAAAAAAGTGTTTTCTCATTACAATGTTTTTAAAAAACCTGTTTACTAAAGAAATGTAAATATTTACTCTATTAAGTGGCTTCCTTTACTCATTTTTTTCACATGAGTAAAGGAAGCATTCATTTCATGAGGTCCAAACTGTCAAAATTTGAGTTTATATTATGTTTCTCTGGAATAAACCATTAGCTATTCTGAATTTTAAAAGTGAATTCTGCTGTATAACATTTCAGGATCGGTTGTTGGCACAAAGCATTGTTATTGGTCATTTAAAAACATATGAAACATTTCTAACTTCTTACAAAATAGTTTTGAAGGCACTAATAACTTTTTTGATATTATAGGGCAAAAATATGAATATTAATTCATATAATTATAAGCCGATTTAGGTGTATCCATGTTTATTCTAGATGATGGGATTGTAAAATTACTTTCTGTGGCTGTCTTTTCTATAACTTTGAATTTTTCTGTTTTTGCATTATTAATGAAATCTCTCAATTGTAATTTGAATTCTAATTTTAATTCTCTCTGTTTCTAATTTGTAGTGGGCTTGGAAGTCAGATAACAACAACAACAAAGATATAATAGAATGTGTTAAACAAAATAATGGATAAGGTTTATAAAGACCCTAAAGATATTTTGAGATTAGAAAAACTTGGCTGCATTATATATAGGCTGTTTTGCTGGAAATCTGAGATTCTAAACTGATTGTGTGTGTGTGTGTGTGTGTGTCTGTCTCTGTGTGTGTGTGTACATTATACAAAATTTTCTGTTTCTTCAATTTGACTATTAATGAGGAGTTCACAAAGTTGATATTATAGATAAAATGAACTACTTCCTCTTACAACTACTTCCTGTTCCTCTTACATTCAGGGTGTCTTTATTTGGTTATTTGCAGAAGCTGGTCTTGAAACAGGAATTTGACTGGGAAGTACTTTGTTAGTAGTTTCAAGAATAATGTATTTAGGTTATTGACGTCAACAGGAAAGAGGTGAGAGTATCTCAGTGCATCAGTGAGTAGCTCACTGCTGTGGGCACGTGGATAGTGGTCCATTGAAGATGTATGAACCATTGTGAGAACACACTTTATTAGAGTTATCCACCTGAAAGGTGAGACATCTGTATTAATTTACTTAATAATATCCATAGTCATAATGTGGACTGTGGATGGGGAAGGTGACTTGAGGATGTTAACTCTCCAGCCTTTCTAGTCTCCTCACACACAGTGAGGGCTGGGTACATAGAAGAGAAGTCGCTCAGTCGTGTCCAACTCTTTGCAACCCCATGGACTTTAGCCCACCAGGCTCCTCGGTCCTTGGGATTTTTCAGGCATGAATATTGGAGTGGGTTGCCATTTCCTTCTCCAGGGGATCTTCCTGACCCAGGGATCAAACCTGGGTCTCCCACTATGGAAGCAGACGCTTTCCCATCCAAGCTACCAGGGAAGTACTCACCTACTAAGTCTCCTGCAGAGAATAAGGACAAAAATATTAGGATGAGCGTTGTGAGAGTTGGACCATATAAAAGACTGAGTGCTGAAGCTTCCGAATTGTGGTTCTGGAGAAGAATCTTGACAGTCCTTTGGAAACCACAGAGCGATCCAACCAGTTCATCCTAAGGGAAATCAGTCCTGAGTGCTCATTGGAGGGACAGATGCTAAAACTGAAGCCTCAGTACTTTGGCCACCTGATGCAAAGAACTGACTCATTGGAAAAGTCCTTGATACTGGCAAAGACTGAAGGCAAAAAGAGAAGAGGGTAGCAGAGGAAGAGATGGTTGGAGTGCATCACTGATTCTTCAGTGGACATGAACTTGAGCAAACTCTGGGAGAAAAAGGAGGACAGGGAAGCCTGGTGTGCTGCACTCCATGACATCACAAAGAGTTTCAGAAATGACTTAGCAACTGAACAACAACAGCATTAGGGTGAGATTTTTAGGGAGAGTTAAAAATAGATTGAATTAGAATAGTGTATAGATATTGAATTATGTGTGCTTAATCTATTGTAAATGTACAATAGATCTTTTCATAAATGCCACTTTTTCTATATATGTTAAGTCACTTCAGTTGTGTCTGACTCTTTGTGACCCTGTGGACTGTAGCCTGCCAGGCTCCTCTGTCCATGGAATTCTCCAGGCAAGAATACTGGAGTGGGTTGCCATTTCCTCCTCCATGAAATCTTCCTGACCTAGGGATCAAACTGGCTTCTCTTATGTCTTCTGCATTGTCAGGCAGGCACATTACCACTAGCGCCACCATTAAACCACTATTGTTTTATCTCTGCTAGGGAAAGCAAGGGACATCAGAAAAGACTCCAAGTGAAAATTTAAAAATATCATTGAAATTTCTAGACCCCCAACAAAGAACTAAGCTCAAATACATATGACATTGGGAATGTTCAAAGCTACTCTGCAGAAAAAAAAATAAGCAATACAATTCTCATCCGTTATTTTGCATTGCCAGAATGGAAACTGACTTAGAATTATACAGAGTGTTCAGTTAGCTTCAGTAGCTTCCATGTTACAAAGAGTGGCTTAGGTAGTTTTCAAGGTAAAGCTAGGATGACATATTTGTATAATGACCATTAAAAATGATGTAAATTCAACGATTGGGAGGTACTGGAAAAATCTCTGCATTATTTAAAGTGACAAATGTTAATTTAGTGGATAAACAATCTGTCACCTGCTTGAGACATATTCTCACAGCTGTGGGGATCAAACGGAAGGATGACTTACTGAAAGTCATTCCAGAAGCACCTGTTCCAGACAAAAGGATAAATTGCTTTTATTCTTAGCTTATGTGAATATTATTTGAAATGTGGCGGTCATTTGCCACAGATTTGGCAGCATTAGCATTAAGAAAACTTATCATGTTCACAGGTGTTGTGCTCACTGAGAATCAGAAACAACTAATCTCACTGCACCAAAGGGAGGGAAAAAAAAACCACTCTAAGATTCGAAAAAGGAAGGAGCCAAGCTTCCTTTGGGAGCTTAATGTTTTGGCTAATTAGACCCAATAATATTGGATTTTTCCGCCTTATTGTGAGAAATATAGATTATGACAGACCTAGGGCTTCTGTATCTGGTAAATTTAGGTTTAAGTAAAATTTTAACAGGAGAATAATAAAAATGCTTAGTAAATAAATGATGTTTAATAAGTAAAGATCTGTTTTCAAGGACAAGTGTTTAGTAGTCCTAGATTTGCTTCCATGGGTCAGTTTTAAGTTGTTCCTCTATAATTAGTGTGTAGTTATTACCCATATATCAATAACATTATCCATGTATCAAATCTTTAATATTTAAAATGTATTTCCTTTCTTATATAATATAAATAACTGTGATTTCTCAAGTGGCTTTTTATAGAGGTTTAGATTTTTAATTGATATATATTATGCTAATGATAATAAACACAATTTAATAATCCCCTGGAGAGAAAGGTATGAAACTTCTAAACACATTCTTTAATGATATTCAGAGCTGCAGGAATCTAGTTCAGAAAGTAGGTGTTTTCCAACTGTGGCTTAAAAATAAGAATCACATGGCAAAATTGTTAATAATGTAAACCAATTTCTGAAAATATTGTTTATCTAATCTGTAAACTGAAATAAACAGCAAGTAAATAATATACACACATAAGCATACATATAGACTCTCCCAGACTTTACCTCAATCTGAAATGCTACAAATAAATTTTATGGTTATACTTTTAGCTGAAAAGCAATTAAAAATCTTGGAAAAATACATTATAAAATTGTTATCCACATATTTGATACACTCCAATGTTCAAACAGCAATAATTATCCTGTTTGTAAAAAAGCTTATCTTTTGCATGAGAACATACCAACTTTTAAAATTCCATAGTGAGTAAAAGTGAAAGTTGCTCAGTCATGTCCAACTCTTTGTGACCCCATGGACTCTACAGTCCATGGAATTCTCCAGACCAAAATACTGGAGTAGGTAGCCATCCATTCTTCAGAGGATATTTATATATTTATATTTATTGATATATATATGAATATTTTAAAATTGTTTAGTTAACAAACTGAATAATCATCACAACTGAAAAGAGTAGTCTTTTCTCTATAAATTACAAAGTGTTTAACAACAATACTCAATTCGCAAAACTAAGTTAGTATTTGACCTTAAAACCACTGATAGTTTCTAATTTGTTGTCTCCACCTTGTATTTCACTTTTGAGTTCTGTGCTGTAATAATCACTGAATGACATAGTCCAGTTCAGTCACTCAGTCATGTCCGACTCTTTGCGACCCCATGGACCGCAGCATGCCAGGCTTCCCTGTCTATCACCAACTCCTGTAGTTTACTCAAACTCATGTCCATTGAGTCAATGATGCCATTCAACCATCTCGTCTTCTGTCATCCCCTTTTGCTCCTGCCTTCAGTCTTTCCCAGCATCAGGGTCTCTCCCAGTGAGTTAGTTCTTCACGTCAGTTGGCCAAAGTATTAGAGTTTAGCTTCAGCATAAATCCTTCCAATGAAAATTCAGGATGATTTCCCTTAGGATGGACTGGTTGGATCTCCTTGCAGTCCAAGGGACTCTCAAGAGTCTTCTCCAATATCACAATTCAAAAGCATCAATTCTTCGGCACTCAGCTTTCTACACAGTTCAANAGGTCACTTTTATGCCCATGCCATTAATTTCATATGAAGCATTATCTTCAGGTAGCTAAATTTGATACAAGCTAACCACATTTAGTACTCTGAGGCATCTAGGAGTGTACAGTTCTACTGTACACTCAAATTGCCATCACAGTGAAGAAACCAAAGAACAGAACTTAATTTTTTTTTGTCTATTTTTGCTTTTTTAAATAATTGCATATGATAGCAATTTGTGTATCTCTGCATATACATTCATGAGTTGATTTTGAAAAGGCAAGGATCACATAAATAGGACAGATCTCAAATAAGGGAAACTAGATGACATTACCTAAACCCTCACCATTAATGTTACAGTAAGTTCCTAGAAAAAAATAAACTAAAGGGAATAAATTAAAAATCACATTTTTATGTGAAATATAAGTCAAGATTTAACTGAAGTATATTTGGAAGCAGGTTTCTATAAAAATATTTCTATAAAAATATTATAGGAAAGAAATAGATATAGATAATTTCAAAATTGGGTAAACCACCATAAGACANAGGAGTGTACAGTTCTACTGTACACTCAAATTGCCATCACAGTGAAGAAACCAAAGAACAGAACTTAATTTTTTTTTGTCTATTTTTGCTTTTTTAAATAATTGCATATGATAGCAATTTGTGTATCTCTGCATATACATTCATGAGTTGATTTTGAAAAGGCAAGGATCACATAAATAGGACAGATCTCAAATAAGGGAAACTAGATGACATTACCTAAACCCTCACCATTAATATTACAGTAAGTTCCTAGAAAAAAATAAACTAAAGGGAATAAATTAAAAATCACATTTTTATGTGAAATATAAGTCAAGATTTAACTGAAGTATATTTGGAAGCAGGTTTCTATAAAAATATTTCTATAAAAATATTATAGGAAAGAAATAGATATAGATAATTTCAAAATTGGGTAAACCACCATAAGACATTATAACAAGAGCTTAAGATACTGTGTCTATAAAATACTGAATATAAAATATTTCTAATATATAAAGATAAAAAATAGAGGGAATTGTAAACATAACAAAGAACAAATGAGAAAACTGATTAAAACCTTATGAATAAGGACTAAGTAGAATTTTCAACATATAAAATGTGATCATTAGACCAAAAACTTCAATGACTGTATGAATTAAATGTGGGGTCATTCATCATCTGGGTGATATTGCTAAAAAATTCATGAAAAATNAGGTCACTTTTATGCCCATGCCATTAATTTCATATGAAGCATTATCTTCAGGTAGCTAAATTTGATACATGCTAACCACATTTAGTACTCTGAGGCATCTAGGAGTGTACAGTTCTACTCTAAATTGCCATCACAGTGAAGAAACCAAAGAACAGAACTTAATTATTTTTTTTAATCTATTTTTGCTTTTTTAAATAATTGCATATGATAGCAATTTGTGTATCTCTGCATATACCTTCATGAGTTGATTTTGAAAAGGCAAGGATCACATAAATAAGACAGATCTCAAATAAGGGAAACTAGATGACATTACCTAAACCCTCACCATTAATATTACAGTAAGTTCCTAGAAAAAAATAAACTAAAGGGAATAAATTAAAAATCACATTTTTATGTGAAATATAAGTCAAGATTTAACTGAAGTATATTTGGAAGCAGGTTTCTATAAAAATATTTCTATAAAAATATTATAGGAAAGAAATAGATATAGATAATTTCAAAATTGGGTAAACCACCATAAGACATTATAACAAGAGCTTAAGATACTGTGTCTATAAAATACTGAATATAAAATATTTCTAAAGATAAAAAATAGAGGGAATTGTAAACATAACAAAGAACAAATGAGAAAACTGATTAAAACCCTATGAATAAGGACTAAGTAGAATTTTCAACATATAAAATGTGATCATTAGACCAAAAACTTAAATGACTGTATGAATTAAATGTGGGGTCATTCATCATCTGGGTGATATTGCTAAAAAATTCATGAAAAATATAGAGGGACTTCCTTGGTGGTCCAGTGGTTAAGACTCCACGTTTCCACTGCAGGGGTTATAGATTCAGTCCCTAGCTAAGGAAGTTGGATCCCACATGCTATGCAGTATGGCCAAAAAAAAAAAAAAAAAAAGATAAAAAATATAGGGAAAAATATATAAAACAATTGACAAAAGAGGGTGATGGGGATGTCTGTTTTCACTACTTTTATTCAATAATTACTAGAGAATTTAGAAAATCAGCGGGGAAAAGATGACTTAAGAAAGTAAAAAGTAAGTATAATCAAAGAAAAATACACTCTTGGTCACTGATGATATGGTACATACTTAGGGAATCCAAGATAATTTCCTGACAAATCATAAAAATATATGTACAAATTAACAATATGAAATTAAGATGAAAAATTCCATTTAATGGTTATATACCCACAGAAAGGAGTTTTAACATATTTAATATATTCCAGATCAGTGAAAGATAGGCAGATGGATAGATCTTTATATGTTTACACATCCCTACATAATAAGTACACATACATGTGACAGAAAAATGCCTGCTTTTTGTTACTAATTTGATTTTCTTTCCACTCTATAGTTCTCCCTTGGTATCAGTCAGGGATTGATTCCAAGATACTCTGTGGATACCAAAATGTGAATGCTAAAGGCCTTAACATAAAATGGCATAGTATTTGCAGATACCTACACACATCATTCAACATTGTTTAAATTATCTCTAGTTTCCCTGGTGGCTCACATGGTAAAGAAGCTTTCTGCAATGCAGGAGACTGGGATTCGATCCCTGGGTCAGGAAGATCCCCTGGAGAAGGGAATGGAAACTCATTCCACTCTTCTTGCCTGGAGAATCTCATGGACAGAGGAGCCTGACAGGCTACAGTCCATGGGATCACAAAGAATCAGATATAACTGAGCAACTAACTCTTGCTTACTTACTAGATTAATTATCACATTTAGTATAATATAAATGTTATAGAAATAGTTATATAAAGGAAGTGAAACTGTTAGTCTCTTAGTTGTGTCTGAACCTGGGTTTCCTGCATTGTAAATAGTTATAAAAGTATATATAGTTGCTAGCATGCTGCAAATTCAAATTTTGCTTTTTGGAACTTTCTGGATTTTTTTTGCAGTTTTCAACAAGGTTGGTTGAACCTATGGATGCAGAACCCACAGATAAGGAGGGCCAACTATACAGGACAAATCTTAATATTAAATGCTGTTAGTTCTTAATAGCAGTAATTCATTTTTTGATAGAATTATTTAAATTTTTACAAATCCAACTGGTCAAAAACATTGGCTAAATAATATCTTTTATTTATTTTAACAAGACCACTAAGGAACACATTTCTACTATCCAGAGACATACTGGAAATAAGGTCTCTTTTATAAGACTTACCACTAGAGTTACTTGTAACTGGAAAGGATGTATGTATAAGGGTACTTGTTGACCACAAAGATGTTGAGTATCTTTTCAAAATACCATATAATAATATCTCAGTTTCTCTTTGGTTAGGGAGACCCTACACAAATAGATGATGATGGCTTGTGTGAAATGCCATGAGCCTAGTGCTGTGCCTAGTTGCTCAGTCGTATCCCACTCTTTGTGACCCAGCGGACTGTATCCCACCAAGCTCCTCTGTCCATGGGATTTTGCAGGGTTGGCATTTTCCTTCTCCAGGGGATCTTCTCGACCCAGAGGTCCAACTCGTGTTTCCTGTGTTTCCTGCTTTGCTNGCTGTGCCTAGTTGCTCAGTCGTATCCCACTCTTTGTGACCCAGCGGACTGTATCCCACCAAGCTCCTCTGTCCATGGGATTTTGCAGGGTTGGCATTTTCCTTCTCCAGGGGATCTTCTCGACCCAGAGGTCCAACTCGTGTTTCCTGTGTTTCCTGCTTTGCTGGCAGATTCTTTACTTGTTGAGCCATTGGGGAAGCCCGCATCATGAGCTTGAAAGTGAAATCACTCAGTCGTTTCCCACTCTTTGCCGCATGGACTGTAGCCAATCAGGGTCCTCCGTCCATGGGATTTTCCAGGCAAGAGTGCTGGAGTGGATTGCCATTTCCTTCCCCAGGGGAATTTTCCCGACCCAGGAATCAAACCCGGGTCTCCCGCATTTCAGGCAGACATTTTACCATCTGAGCCACTAGGGAAGCCTAGAAGATACTAATTGAATTGATATAGTTTTGTGTTTCTGGCATGTGTTACACTGTGTTTTCATTACACTGCTAAATTAGCATTAACTTTATTAAACTACAAAATATTTACGAACCTAAATTTTTTCTATGACAGGCACATTTGTATGTATCTCATTTAATCCTTACAACAATCCAATATGATACAGTGCAGTATACACATTTTAAAGAATAAGAAACTCAACTTTAAAGGAAGTTAGTTAACTGGTTTCAATTAACATTGACAGCAAGTAAATGACAGAAATGATGTTGAAAACTGTTTCTCAATTTCTACATAAAAAATTGCTAGATTGATTGTTTTCACTTTACCATATCAGATCGAAACATAACAAAAATATAATTGGTGTTTTTGCATGATTTATTATTGCTTAATAATTATTTCTAAAAGAAGTTAAATATAAAAGGTAATAACATTAGTAACAGTATTTGTTTTCAATTCAGCATACACTGTCAAGGCGCCTCTCTTATTGTAGTATCTGTTTCATGGTAAGCAATTTTCAAGCATTTATTACAAACTTGCTCTTGGCAGCTTCATAATTATAATCAATAAATACTTTTTGTTTTTGTTTGTTGAGATAATTTTTCAGATGATTTACTCAACAATTCATTTATTCTTGTAGTCAGTTAATATATCCTTATTGAGGTCTGTATCATGTGTGAGACAATTTCTTATTGCTAGCATAAGTGGGGTTAAACTTGTGAGTAAAAACAAATAGTCCATCTCTGTCTGACTTACTTCACCCAGAGAGAGAAAGAGGAGTATCATATATATTGCTTATAAGTGAAATATAAAAAGAAATTATACAAATGAACTTACTTACAAAACAGAAACAGACTCACAGACTTAGAGAACAAGCTTAACAGTTACCAGGGAGAAAAGTTGTAGGGAGAGATAGCTAGGGAGCTTGGGATTGACATGTACACTTCTGTATTTAAAATGGATAACCAACAAGGACCTATTATATAGCTCAGGGAACTCTGGTCACTGTTATGAAACAACCTAAATGGGGAAATAATTTGAGAAGGAACAGATATATGTATATGTGTAACTGAATCAGTTTGCTGTATACTTGAAACTATCACAACATTGTTAATCAACTATCTCCAGTATAAAATAAAAAGTTAAAAATAAAATGAAGAATAAACAATCCAGTCCTCACTGTGCTTATAATATGATAGAGAAAAAAGATTAATTATTCATAAGCACATGAAAAAGTAACTACAACAAATGCTAATAAATGTTATATACCTAGTTTTATAAGTGTCAGTAATCTAGGGCACATTTAGGTAGAGAGGTCCAAGATTTCCCTGAAAATATTACATTTAAGCTGATAGCTACTGGGTGTCTGGAAGGACAGACCACCCCAGTCAGAGAAAAGATGTATACAAAAATTAAAACATGCATGTCAAAGAAGAGGGACTAAAAGGTCAGTGTGCAGATAATGAAGAACAAAGATTGATGAGCATGTTGAGGTAGGCAAAGATCAAATCATAAGAAACTTAAAGGTGATATTAATTATGGTCATAATTCTATTAGCCATGCGAAGCTGCTGAAGAGTTTTAATCCTTGGTATGACATCACCAAATTCAAATTTGAAAAAAGCATCTCTGGAAGCAGTGTGAAAAGTAGAGGAAAGCCAGATGGGTAGGAAGAGAACATTTACTATTCTAGGAGTCTAGGTGAAAGATGATACTTTCTGAGACTGTTTTGATGAAATCAGGGAAAGCGAGAAACAAATATCATAGTTTCAAGAGAAAGTAGAGTTCTGGTGAATAGGTCTTAGTGACAGGTTTGTTAATATAGAGCTGAGAACGAGCTATATAGAATGGCTTTTTGGTTATTTGCTTGATCAAGCTGAGTGAAAAATGGTGTCTTTGAATAAGTTTGGAGATAAGTGAAAAGACTTTGAATTTCATGCGTGTGTGTGTGTGTGTGTATCAGGCAGGGTTAAGCTTGTGCAGTTAGAGATCAATAGGGGACCTATGTCTTGGTTTTAGTATGCTGAGTTTGAGATGTTTATGAGGTAAGCTAATAAGTAAGTATTGAAGTCACAAAAGTACTCTAGACGGACTTTCAAGTAACTGAAGAAAATGGTTTGAATGAGTCTTCTTAGAGAATGAGATGAGCAAGAAAACCTAAAACTGAGTCTTAACAAACTTCAAAAGCATGATGGAAGGAAAGAAGACTGCCTGAGAGCAAGTGCATCTAGATTTAAATGTGGTGTACATTTTATTGTGATATGCTCTAATATAGAAAGGAAATGACAAAAATGACAGTTTGATTTTTTTTTCCCCCAAGGGGACATATAGAAGAATCATGCAAGAAAACTCAAATTCAATTAGAAGTCAAATCATGTCACATAGAACACAGCAAGATAACTTAAAATTTTAATAACAACTGTCTTATAATTCAGGGGAGAAAGCTCTAAGAAAGTTAGTTAATATTGTTTTAAAAATGGATTGGGGTCTCATTATTTTTGACCTATTCTATGTTTATATTTTAAAACTCGATTAATATCTAGTTTTTCACTATCTAGACAAAGTTTCTGTTGGGGTTTTTTTTTGGTTGTTTTTTGGTCTGTGGAAAACATAAAGTTTAAAGAGCATTTATAAAGGTATCAGATGTTTGTTCAAATGATAATGTGAGTACTATTTTAATCAAAAATAAAATGTACTGTTTAACCACTATTTTTCTATTAAATATCTTCAGGTAATGCGTGCTTGTGTATATGTGTGGCTGTGTATTATCTAACTCACACTCAGTCATCATGAGGGAAAAAAAGAGGTTTATTTATGTTCATGCTTCTTCCTACTCTGGTATATAATACATTTGGCTGTTAATCTTCAAGGTTAAGTAACTAGAGAAATCCACATATAGATTCCCATATAGAAAATACACATCTAAACACACAATCTGTGATTAATTTGACTTATAAAGTGCATGTATAAAAGAAAACATGTCAGATTTGTTACCTTCAGTATAAATCTTTTTATTTGTTAAAATGTATAAGTCAACTAAAAATGATTATCTTTTAAAATCAACCTGTTCTTATCATGAGTGATATAAACCCTAAGTTATACAGACAAATAAAAACTAACAGCAGGAAAGGAAGCAAAGTCAAGTGCTGCATTTGACTGCAGGTGGATGAGATGCCCACCAACTGTGTAAAATCAATGATGCTAAATTTCAGTCTTGTCAAAACATGTCCATGGTACAAAAGTATTATACTTCCCTTCTTTTGACAAATGGATCAGTGGCACAAGAGACCAAAGGCTCCTAGTCTGAAGGAAATATGAAATCTGTATTTTTTCCAGAACAGTCATTACAAAGGAAACTTGGACTCAGACAGTCTTGTTGACATTTTAGGAGTCAGTGAACAAAAATGAATGGGAATGGGTAAATTTAATTCAGATGAACATTATATTTGCTACTGTGGGCAAGAAGCCCTTAGAAGAAATGGAGTAGCCATCATAGTCAACAAAAGAGTCTGAAATGCAATAATTGGGTGCAGTTTCAAAAATGACAGAATGATCTTGTTTTTAAGCCAAACCATTCAACATCACATTAATCCAAGTCTATGCNCTCGATAGACATGAATCTGAGTGAACTCCCGGAGTTGGTGATGGACAGAGGCCTGGTGTGCTGTGATTCATGGGGTCGCAGAGTCAGACATGACTGAGTGACTGAACTGAACTCAACTGAATTGACAAATTTACTATGGGTATAAATGTGGCAGGGTTAGAGTTAAGTTGAAACCCAAAGCGGGGGACCCTATTGCTTTTATCTGTACATATAAGGCAGTATTTTATAAATATACACACTTTATGTGCTTCCCAGGTAGCTCTAGTTGTAAAGAACCAGCCTGCTAATTCAGGAGATTTAAGAGACTTAGGTTCAGTTGCTAAGTTGGGAAGATCCCCTAAAAGAGGCCACTAAGGTATTCTTGCCTTGAGAATCCCATGGACAGAGAAGCCTGGTTGGCTACAGTCCATAGGGTTGCAAACAGTGGGACACCACTGAAGCAACTTAGTACATCTGCATGCGATAATGCAGAACTCACAAATAATTGGTAGTTTCACTACTAGGTATATACCAAGAGATATGTGTACACTCATGCACCCATCTCATTACAAAGTGACAATGGGACATTATTTACTTCTAAGGTCACCCAAGGGGTCTCTCAAGTATTGGGCATTACTTAGGCCTCAGTCTTCAGGAAAAGTAGAAAAAGCCAACCAATTTTAAAAATCTGCGGTAAAAAGATAATCCAGGAGAACTCCCTTGGATGTAAGGAGTCCTAACCAATAGCTTTCCTCCACATCCACATTGCCGCTAAGGAACAGGTTGGTTTTAGTCCTTATGAGATGCTATATGGGAGACCTTTTGTTTATGTCAGTGACCTCTTCCTAGATCCAGAGGCTCAGACCCTCCAGTCTTATACCATGAAAATTCCACAAGATATATTCTTGAGCGGTGTCAATTAGGACCCAGAAGATTCTAAATACCTACCACTATATATTCCAGGGACTCAAGTACTAATTAAAGTCTGGAAAGATATGTCCCCAAAGACTCAACTCCAGCCCACATGGAAGGGCCCTACCCTATAATAATTTCTACCCCCACAGTAGTCAAGGTACCAGGACATGACTCCTGGATTCACTACACATGAGTCAAACCATGGAAGAAAACAGAAGAGGACATTCCATACACCTATGAGCCCCTGGGAGATCTCAAGTATCTACTCAGGACTGCAAATGTGTTATTCTAATGAACAACCCCAAAATTAAGTTTCTAGTGATAAGCTTTCTCAGGATGTTCTAAAGAGCTTGGCAGGGGTTGTACTCCAAAATAGACAGGAGCTAGATTTCCTGATCCCTGAACAAGGAGGGATTTGAGCTATCTTGAATAAGATGTGTTGTTTCTGGGTAATTACCTCCAACTAAGTTAAAGGAAGTCTCATAGTCCTCAAGAAAAGCATTCAGATCCTACAGGATCTCAAAGAATGAGCTGGAGAATCTTTGGGGCAGCTATAATCTCTTTGGGGGATCCTCCTGATGAGGGGAGATTTGGAATTGGCTAATGCCCCTACTAACCCTTGTTATCACCATATTGATGCTGCTTATGATCACTTCATGTATTATCAATTGTCTAACACATTTTGTCTCTGCCCAGGTCAATAAGTTACAGTATGCAGTGCCAGTTCAACAAGGACATATAAAACTAGACCTGACCATGGAAAATATCACTCATCCTTAGATGGACACCACTTTAAGGACTCTGAGGCTTGAGACTAGCGAGAGGGGGAGGACAAAGGCGCCTTGTTGTCCTGGCTCAGCAGGAAGTAGCCAGAGAAAACTTGAATCCCTACTCCCAAAGAACTGAACCTTCCATCTCTTGAGGAGGGAATGTTAGGTAGTTAGAATAGGAAAAAGGAGTCCAAAATGGCAGTGGCTAAACAACAAAGAAAGGGAAAAGACTGCAAAAATGAAACAAGAAAAATCCGTGGACCAGAATGAGAACTTCAGGTGAAACAAACACAGCCCCTTCTTGGCTAGCCCAATTTGCATAGGGCAGGTTCAAGGTGGGGAGAAGACAAACATATAAAAGGAGAAGGTCAAGATGGGTTGAGGCCTCTCCTTTGGAGTTGGCTCACCCTCACTCCTTGAGGGTGTACTGTCCTTTGCTTGTCAAATAAAACTGAGCTGTGACTGAGCTGTAACAACTGTCTGCCATTTCAAATCTTTGCTGTGGCTTGACAAAACCAAGGAGAAGGCAGTGGCAACCCACTCCAATACTCTTGCCTGGAAAATCCCAGGGACAGAGAAGCCTGGTAGGCTGCAGTCCCTGGGGTCGCTAAGAGTTGGGCATGACTGAGTGACTTCACTTTCACTTTTCACTTTAATGCATTGGAGAAGGAAATGGCAACCCCTCCTGTGTTCTCGCCTGGAGAATCCCAGGGATGGGGGAGCCTGGTGGGCTGCCGTCTATGGGGTCACACAGAGTAGGACGTGACTGAAGCAACTTAGCAGCAGTAGCAGTAGCAGCAGCAGACAGAACCAAGGACTCTCTTGACATTAGTAACTTCCCAGAGTGTTCTTCCTCAAAGATGATCCCACCTTAACTCTTAAATCTCATGACTCTTAAACTGTTGTGTGCTGAGGCAGCCTGTGGTGCCACAGCAAACTCACAGGGGCACTGTTCTAGAGTTTAATTTTCTGAATTTAATTCATAGCAACATCTGCCAGACACCAAACAGTCTAGTAATGCTAATTTTTTGGACCTAATCTATTAATAACAAAATTATTTTCTTTTTGCTTAGTGGTGTTGCGAGCCAAGAATGTTTGGAAACCTCTGTCTTAATCTCAGTTAAGAGATTCTGTTCAATCCCAAAATGTATTGAAATATTTATACAATATCAAAGTTGTTTTTGTCTTTCCCACTGTGACTGTTTCAATTCTTACTATGAAAATAGTGGCTAATAGTAGCATGCATGCATGCACTAGAGTGGGGCAACCCACTCTAGTATTCTTGCCTGGAGAATCCCAGGGACAGAGGAGCCTGGTGGGCTGCCGTCTATGGGGTTGCCCAGAGTCAGACACGACTGAAGCGACTTAGCAGTAGCAGCAGCAGTGGCTAATAGAGTGCTGTACACAAAAGGAGCTTTACATACTCATTTACTTGTTGAATCTACTGAAGAAATGAATGAACTGGTCAAGTGGATACATTTGAATACTTAGTGAAAGAATCTGAAGCAATAAAAGGACAGTTAAGAAATCACAAGGAGTCTTTTGATATGGAAAGAGACAGGGATAACAGTNCTAATAGAGTGCTGTACACAAAAGGAGCTTTACATACTCATTTACTTGTTGAATCTACTGAAGAAATGAATGAACTGGTCAAGTGGATACATTTGAATACTTAGTGAAAGAATCTGAAGCAATAAAAGGACAGTTAAGAAATCACAAGGAGTCTTTTGATATGGAAAGAGACAGGGATAACAGTAAGGAAATTTTGTGACAAAATATTTCCTAGTAAAACCCAAGCAATAGAAACTCTGATCAGAGAAGAAAGCATTGATAGTTAAGAAAGACAGAAACCAAGTGGCAAACATAGGAAAATAGTAGAATAAATGTAAAACATAAATAGCTAAAACTGGAATGAATAGGAGTAAAAAATGAGTGAAAATGAACATTTTCAAGTGGTTAGCATTTGTCCTGCACAGCTAAAAATTCTCTATATTCTATTCCATTCACTCTTCCTAACAGTTCTATAAAATAGGTACTGCCATGCTCCTCTGAAAATGGGTTAAATGAAGCTCACAGGAGTCAACTAAATCACAGGTGTTCATTTAGTTCTAAGCGATGAAGTCAGAATTGAAGCATAGATCTCTTTAATGCTTTTTCCTGTTCACCAAATTTAGAATATACTTAAGGATTATTCCATATATAAAAGTAGTGAGGCACTGCTAAAGAAGTTTTGCCAAAATGACTGACTAGTGAAAAACCATTCAGGTCTCTTCTCATCCACTTTGGCGTTAGTGCCCTGATTATTGTTTTCTCCATCATCAAGGGAATCGGAACTACAAAGGAATGGGTAGGGGAAATGAGTAGATCTCAATTTGTCACAAAAATTTTATATCACACCGTTGAGCTGGACTTTACATAAAGAAAACTTGCAAAACATGACTGGTTAAAGAGGATATGAAGGTGGTTGTGACAATCACATGTGCTTTTTTAACATCTGTAAAATCAGAAGTCCAGGTGACATTTGTCATAGGAATGTAAACTAAAATGGGAAAAACAGTTTTGGCTATTTTTATTTTTAATTGGTATTTGTTTTTAATTTGGTATTGCTGAAGATTTAAGTAGACAGTCACCACTTCAACCCATACATCCTTAAGGCTCAAATTATAGTAATTTTATTAGCAATTATAAGGAAATGCATCACAGATCTACTAGTCATTAAATGAAGTTTTTGCTGCAAAAGTATAAAACTTCTAGAAGACAAAAGGAGAAATTTTAGATGACTTTGGATATAACCTTTTAGATATAGCATCAAAGACATGATTCTTGAAAGAAATAATTTATAAGCTGAATATTAAAATTAAAAACGTCTTCTGTGAGAAAGAATAAGTCACAGACTGAGAGAAAATCTTTGCAAAAAGCATAAATAATAAGGGATTATTATCCAATATATATAAGACAAAACTCAGCAACAAAAAGAACAATAACTTAACAATGGATCAAAGACCCCTTAAATAAACATCTCGCCAAAGAAGAAATAAGCATATGAAAAAAATCCTCCACATCATATGTCATCAGGGAAATGCAAATTAAAACAAGACACCACTGCATATTTACTGTTCTTAGTCACTCAGTCCTGTCCAACTCTTTGCAGCTCCTATGTCCATGGGGATTCTCCAGGTAAGAATACTGGAATGGGTTGCTATGCCCTCTTCCAGGGGATCTTCCCACATATTTATTAGAATGACCAAAATCCAAAATACAGCATCTAATTCTGACCATAATGTAGAGCAAAAGGAACACTTATTTGTGGCTGGTGGGAATGCAAAATGGTACAGTCACTTTGGAAGAAAGTTTCTCCATCACTTACAAAATGAAACAGGCTTTTACCATATGTTCTAGGAACAGCATGCTTTACTATTTATCCAAACTAGTTAAAAGTATAACCACACAAGAACTTGGATGTGATTGTTTATAGGCACTTTATTAATAATTGCCCAAACAGAAGTTAACCAGATATCCCTCAACAGGTAAATGGATAAACAAACTGTGATAATTCAGACGATGGAATATTATTTTGTGCTAAAAAGAAATGAGCTATAAAGTTATGAAAAGACATGGAATAAACCTAAATATACATTAATAAGTGAAATAAATCAATCTAAAAGTGCCATATATTTTATGGCTCCAACTATGTGACATTTTGGAAAATGAAAAACAGTGGAGACAGGGAAAATAATCAATGGTTTCTGGGGATTAGGAAGGTGAGAGAGGGATAACTAGATAGAGCATAGAGGATTTTAAGGGCAATGAGAATACTATGTGTGTTACCAGAATGATAGATACATGTCATTCAACATTTGTCAAATCCATAATGTACAACACCAAGAGTGAACTCTATTGTAAACTATGGATTCTGAGTGATAATAGTATCACTCACATCAGTGTAGATTCATTGACTGTGAAAAATGTACCACTTTGGTCCATAAAGTTGATAGCTGGGGAGGCTGCGTGAGTGTGGAAGCAAAGGATGTATGGGAACTCTGTATTTCCTGCTCTATTTTGCCGAGAAAATTTTAAAGCTCTAAAAAAATAAAATTCACTTAATTTAAAAAATACATTGAAAAAATGAATAAATAAAGCAATTGACAATCTATTGGGCTCCCCTGGTGGCTCAGCTTGTAAAGAATCCACCTGCAATGTGGGACCTGGGTTTGATCCCTGGGTTAGGAAGATGTCCTTGAGGATGGCATGGCAAACCACTCCAGTGTTTTTGCTTGGTGAATCCCATGGAGAGAGGAGCCTTTTGAGCTACAGTCCATTGGGTCACAAAGAGTAAGACATGACTGAGCAACTAAGCACAGCACACATCACAGCCAATGTATTACTCCAATTGAAAGCAGTTGTTATGCTTATTTATTTTTACAGTGATAGAAGGGACATGGAGTGTTAACCTTTCCTTCTTAGATTAAATAATAGAGAGAAACAGGTGATTAATGACAAGGATAAAAATATAATGGTACTTTGCACTTGTTCAATGTTCATCTTTTGGTTCTAGGGTGTTTTCACAACATTAATCAAATCACTTTGACAAAGAAACAATGTTTGAATAGCAGGATGGAAGAACTAACATTATGAATGATTTACTCAAGGACACAGTGTAGCATAGCTTTAGAATTCTTCAATCATTATTCTATTTATTTTGATTTAGGGTAGAGCATTTTCTAAACAAAGATTCATCCAAAGAAATAATTGTTTTAAGTAATCACTTTTTTAGAGACAAAAATATTGACTGGTTGTGTTTACCTAGTAGAAATTTGGAATCAGCAAAACTACTGCCTTTCATCTTATTAACCAACCTCAAGTCACGTTGCCTATGATGAATTTACCTGACATGTTCACCTAAAATTTAGTCTCATTTAAAATTCATTTTTTGCACACTAGGCTTTTAATTGAGCAGTATTTTTACCTATCTCCAAAAGACTATGAAGTTTTTAAACTATTTGTGTTAAGATAGAAGTTTAAAAAAATTGAGGATTTCATCCCAGTGTTATTTCTCTTCAGAAAAGTGCACATACATATCATTTTTTGTTATATGTAAAATTGATTTTTTAAGAAAATAATTTTATTTCTGTGATTCTGTGATGTGTTGCCCAGAAACATATTGTCATTTAGAAATAGAGGATTTACCACCCTCTATGTTTTTTCAGCCTTTTAACTTTATTAAGACTTTCAGTGGCTCAAAGATTGCTCTGTAACTGTCACATTATACTGGAAAATATGTGAGCTATTTTCAAATATCTTTTGATGTCATTTCTAACATAATTCCTCAGTGATAAGAGACTCTATATGATTTCAATACCTTTAGACCGTGACATTTATGCATCTTGTTTTATGTCCCTGGATATGTTCCAGTGTTTATAGTCTACGGGAACTTGAAAAGAATTTATAATATCTGCTATTATGTGAAAATTATATAAATCTTAATTATATTGAATTGGTACATAGTGTTTTTCATGTCTACTATATCCTTCTACTTTTCTATATATTCAGTTAATTTTTGAGAATTTGATATTGAAACTCCAGCTAAAAATCTTAATTTATCTATTTAAAATTATTTTAATGTATAGTGGAACTATATGTAACTTTGTTCTATATTTACCAAGTCTCCTGTAAATGTATTATTGTAGTTTTATAATTTAAAAAAATAAAAAAGAGAAAGAAAGAAAAAAAAACAAAAAAATCAGAGCATTTACATCCTCAGCAGAAATGCTGCCCATCAGTCTGCCTCTGACTGTCAACCTCCACTCAGCTGACAACAGCCTCACACAAACCAAACTAACTTCCTTGGGCGGTCCCCCTCCAAAGACGAGTCAATGCCAACGTAATAAAGACCTGGCCTTCTTGACTTAACTAGAGATCATTATAAAGTTACATTTCAGTGTCAGAGTTCTGAAGGAACCTGATCTCAGCCAACAAAGAAACATATCTTGCTCAATCTTATGTCACAGTACAAAAAGGAAGGATCAATTTCAGGGGGGAAAAATGGTGTAAAAAATCCCACAAAATATAGTTTAATTCAAATACAAAAGAAATTTTAACAATGAAACTATTTCTACANCAAAATTATATGCTTTCCCTGTTTTCCATCTTCACTATCCTTAACATGAACTCGTGATGATAATATGACTGCAAGACCACCAGACATCAGGTATGTGTTTCCAGCATTAAGAAAAATGAAGAGGAAACAGTAAGAGTTTAATAGCTGCTCACATTTTGTTGCTATCTCTTATCTGAGATAGGCACTGTAAAAGGGACTCAATTTGTTGGCTGGGAAGAAGAGTGTTTATTTCTGTCTCTAATAGTAAGCCACCTGAGAAATGAAAAGAATTAGTGTTAAATAGAAAACAAGCAGTCTCTGCCACAGAAGAAACTCTTGAATCAAGAGGCACAGAATTATCCCCAACTCATTGTATTAAAGTTGTATTTCATAATTTTTTTACATAAATCATCAAAGTCAATTTTGGTAAGTTCTACTATTGTTTCTTCCTTACTGTGTTTGTGTGTGGGTTGAGTGTATATCTGTGCTCAGTAGTGTCCGACTCCTTGAGACCACAAGGACCATAGCCTACCAGGCTCCTCTGGCCATGACATTCTCCAGGCAAGAATATTGCAATTTGCTATTTTTAACTACAGGGAATCTTCCTGACCCAGGAATCACATGACCTGTCTTGTGCCTCCTGCATTGGCAGGCCAGTTCTTTACCACTGAGTCACCTGAGAAGGTCTTCTTTAGTAATAAGTTGCAATTAGTCCACATTGTTTTTTAAGTGGCATTAACCAAAGTTTCTGTCAAAACTTATGTTTCTAGATGTCTGTTGATTTCTACCTGTAGCAAATTTGACAAGTCTTCAAAAGCATATCACATTTCCAGATGAACATGTTGACAAATTATATGCTTAGCAGCAAGTGAGTTTGTCATAACAGAGGCTTAAATAAAAACCATCCTCATTTGTGTGCCCGCAAATATCTACTCAGGAAGTAGAGCCACAGATAAACTCAAATTGTTGTGTTTGTCAAGTTGAAAAATGATTTCATTTTTATAACAGTGATATTTCTCAATAAAAACCCTATCAAAGTCTTCAAGGCTTGTTGTTTTTCTGTTGTCAAGTTGTGTCTGACTCTTTGAGACCTCACTGACTGCAGCAAACCAAGCATTCCTATACTTCACTATCTCTTGGAGTTTGCTCAGATTAATATCCATTGAGTCATTGATGCTATCTAATCAACTCATCCTCTGCCACTTTCTTCTCCTTTTGCCTTCAATCTCCTTGCTATCCAAGGGACTCTCAAGCGTCTTTTCCCACACCACAATTAGAAAGCATCAGTTCTTCAGCGCTCAGCCTTCTTTATGGTCCAATATTCACATCCATAGATGACCACTGGAAAAACCATAGCTTTGACTATATGGACTTTTGTTGATAAAGTGATGTCTCTGCTTTTAAATACACTGTCTAGGTTTGTCATAGCTTTTCTTCCAAGGAGCAAATGTCTTTTAATTTCAAGTCTGCAGTCACTGTCTGCAGTGATTTTAGAGCCAAAGAAAATAACGTCTGTCACTATTTCCATTTCTCCCCCATTTACTTGCCATGAAGTGATGGGACTGGATGCCATGGTCTTAACTTTTTTTGAATGCTGAGTTTTAAGTCAGCTTTTTCACTTTTCTCTTTCACCCTCATCAAGAGCTCTTTAGCTCTTCTTCATTTTCTGCCATTCCAGACTAATTCAAGACTGCTGCTGCTGCTAAGACACTTCAGTCGTGTCAAACTCTGTGCGACCTCATAATCAGCAGCCCACCAGGCTCCCCCGTCCCTGGGATTCTCCAGGCAAGAACACTGGAGTGGGTTGTCATTTCCTTCTCCAATGCATGAAGGTGAAAAGTGAAAAAAGTGAAGTTACTCAGTCATGCCTGACTCTTACCGACCCCATGGACTGCAGCCTACCAGGCTCCTCCGTCCATGGGATTTTCCAGGCAAGAGTACTGGAGTGGGGTACCATTGGAATCCTCTGCAAATCCAACAAATATTCCGAATGGTAGAGAATCACTTCATATTATATTCCAGTCACATTAATTTAAAAAAAAACTTTCAAGAAGAGGTTGAGTCAAAGCTATAGCTCTAATTATGACAAGGATTTTCATCATACATGGTAAGATTGATGGAATAACACCAAAATAAATACAGCAACATTTACCAGTGTAGAAATTAGAAAGTCATAGTCTTCTCTGCTGCTTCTTAACCAAAACAGTAAATCTAAATATGTTTCCAGGTATTCTATGTGTTTTGCTTATAATATAACTCTAAGATTGCATGTTTAGACAGAACTCTGGTTGGTAAAGAGACTTTTCAAACTGTCGAAGTCACTAATTATATATATTTAAAGCTTCAAAAATCTACTCATAAGTTAGTAATTCTCATTGTTAATCAAATTAGTATGCATATAACAGAAGAAAAGAATCTTATTTCCTGGAGGGAAGGCAGTATTTTCAACCCAATTGCATACTGACTGGAAATGGCATAGCTGCATTTTCTTCAAAATATTCATTTCAAAATAGTAAACAATATTTCAGTATTTATAGACCAGATAATGTAATTTGGTAGCAGAAATGGCTTTGATTTTCTTCCTTTGCTTTAAGGTTTAAACTAACTCAACCATTTCCAAGACACATGTTCAATTTAGCTATCTATTTCCTGAGCAGATGCTTATGTGGTTTTATCTGCAGCATGTTATTGATAAACTATTTATCAAATCCCTGTCATCAAAATTTCAGATATGTTTTCAGTTAAATAAAATGCTAAAATGCTAAATAAAATTTTAAGATGCTAAGATTAAATAAAATGCTAAAGATTTAAGGGAAAATATCTCAGCTACTCTGATATTTTGCCCTTTCTTTTTCTATCTATTCTAGTCTATGACAATTTGGTTCATTGAAATTAATCAGGATGTTTCTACTTAAAAGTCTTGTTAAAAATACTCATCAATAGTTGATCCACTAATCTGAGATTCTTTTGAGACAATATTGGTGTGAATTCGAGAAAATAAATGAACTGGTTTTAAACACTACATCTTCATCTAAATCCTCATTAATAACAAATGATATTTAATCATTATTAGCTACTAATTTGTTACTGTCTCTTATACACATCTTATCTCTTATCTGAGATAGGCACTGTAAAAGGGACTCAATTTGTTGGCTGGGAAGAAGAGTGTTTATTTCTGTCTCTAATAGTAAGCCACCTGAGAAATGAAAAGAATTAGTGTTAAATAGAAAACAAGCAGTCTCTGCCACAGAAGAAACTCTTGAATCAAGAGGCACAGAATTATCCCCAACTCATTGTATTAAAGTTGTATTTCATAATTTTTTTACATAAATCATCAAAGTCAATTTTGGTAAGTTCTACTATTGTTTCTTCCTTACTGTGTTTGTGTGTGGGTTGAGTGTATATCTGTGCTCAGTAGTGTCCGACTCCTTGAGACCACAAGGACCATAGCCTACCAGGCTCCTCTGGCCATGACATTCTCCAGGCAAGAATATTGCAATTTGCTATTTTTAACTACAGGGAATCTTCCTGACCCAGGAATCAAATGACCTGTCTTGTGCCTCCTGCATTGGCAGGCCAGTTCTTTACCACTGAGTCACCTGAGAAGGTCTTCTTTAGTAATAAGTTGCAATTAGTCCACATTGTTTTTTAAGTGGCATTAACCAAAGTTTCTGTCAAAACTTATGTTTCTAGATGTCTGTTGATTTCTACCTGTAGCAAATTTGACAAGTCTTCAAAAGCATATCACATTTCCAGATGAACATGTTGACAAATTATATGCTTAGCAGCAAGTGAGTTTGTCATAACAGAGGCTTAAATAAAAACCATCCTCATTTGTGTGCCCGCAAATATCTACTCAGGAAGTAGAGCCACAGATAAACTCAAATTGTTGTGTTTGTCAAGTTGAAAAATGATTTCATTTTTATAACAGTGATATTTCTCAATAAAAACCCTATCAAAGTCTTCAAGGCTTGTTGTTTTTCTGTTGTCAAGTTGTGTCTGACTCTTTGAGACCTCACTGACTGCAGCAAACCAAGCATTCCTATACTTCACTATCTCTTGGAGTTTGCTCAGATTAATATCCATTGAGTCATTGATGCTATCTAATCAACTCATCCTCTGCCACTTTCTTCTCCTTTTGCCTTCAATCTCCTTGCTATCCAAGGGACTCTCAAGCGTCTTTTCCCACACCACAATTAGAAAGCATCAGTTCTTCAGCGCTCAGCCTTCTTTATGGTCCAATATTCACATCCATAGATGACCACTGGAAAAACCATAGCTTTGACTATATGGACTTTTGTTGATAAAGTGATGTCTCTGCTTTTAAATACACTGTCTAGGTTTGTCATAGCTTTTCTTCCAAGGAGCAAATGTCTTTTAATTTCAAGTCTGCAGTCACTGTCTGCAGTGATTTTAGAGCCAAAGAAAATAACGTCTGTCACTATTTCCATTTCTCCCCCATTTACTTGCCATGAAGTGATGGGACTGGATGCCATGGTCTTAACTTTTTTTGAATGCTGAGTTTTAAGTCAGCTTTTTCACTTTTCTCTTTCACCCTCATCAAGAGCTCTTTAGCTCTTCTTCATTTTCTGCCATTCCAGACTAATTCAAGACTGCTGCTGCTGCTAAGACACTTCAGTCGTGTCAAACTCTGTGCGACCTCATAATCAGCAGCCCACCAGGCTCCCCCGTCCCTGGGATTCTCCAGGCAAGAACACTGGAGTGGGTTGTCATTTCCTTCTCCAATGCATGAAGGTGAAAAGTGAAAAAAGTGAAGTTACTCAGTCATGCCTGACTCTTACCGACCCCATGGACTGCAGCCTACCAGGCTCCTCCGTCCATGGGATTTTCCAGGCAAGAGTACTGGAGTGGGGTACCATTGGAATCCTCTGCAAATCCAACAAATATTCCGAATGGTAGAGAATCACTTCATATTATATTCCAGTCACATTAATTTAAAAAAAAACTTTCAAGAAGAGGTTGAGTCAAAGCTATAGCTCTAATTATGACAAGGATTTTCATCATACATGGTAAGATTGATGGAATAACACCAAAATAAATACAGCAACATTTACCAGTGTAGAAATTAGAAAGTCATAGTCTTCTCTGCTGCTTCTTAACCAAAACAGTAAATCTAAATATGTTTCCAGGTATTCTATGTGTTTTGCTTATAATATAACTCTAAGATTGCATTTTTAGACAGAACTCTGGTTGGTAAAGAGACTTTTCAAACTGTCGAAGTCACTAATTATATATATTTAAAGCTTCAAAAATCTACTCATAAGTTAGTAATTCTCATTGTTAATCAAATTAGTATGCATATAACAGAAGAAAAGAATCTTATTTCCTGGAGGGAAGGCAGTATTTTCAACCCAATTGCATACTGACTGGAAATGGCATAGCTGCATTTTCTTCAAAATATTCATTTCAAAATAGTAAACAATATTTCAGTATTTATAGACCAGATAATGTAATTTGGTAGCAGAAATGGCTTTGATTTTCTTCCTTTGCTTTAAGGTTTAAACTAACTCAACCATTTCCAAGACACATGTTCAATTTAGCTATCTATTTCCTGAGCAGATGCTTATGTGGTTTTATCTGCAGCATGTTGTTGATAAACTATTTATCAAATCCCTGTCATCAAAATTTCAGATATGTTTTCAGTTAAATAAAATGCTAAAATGCTAAATAAAATTTTAAGATGCTAAGATTAAATAAAATGCTAAAGATTTAAGGGAAAATATCTCAGCTACTCTGATATTTTGCCCTTTCTTTTTCTATCTATTCTAGTCTATGACAATTTGGTTCATTGAAATTAATCAGGATGTTTCTACTTAAAAGTCTTGTTAAAAATACTCATCAATAGTTGATCCACTAATCTGAGATTCTTTTGAGACAATATTGGTGTGAATTCGAGAAAATAAATGAACTGGTTTTAAACACTACATCTTCATCTAAATCCTCATTAATAACAAATGATATTTAATCATTATTAGCTACTAATTTATCAGCATACTCAATTGGATACAAAAGACAAATTATCTTTTCTAACAAAAAGCAAGATTATTTTATTGACTTAAGAAGAAAATTAATAGTTTTCCATTCCTCTGTCACAGATGTATAACAGTATTATGTACTATTTTAATTAATTAAAAAGTTGTAATGAATACCTTGAAAAATAATTGAAAATAAGTTATATTATTAGAACATACATTGTCATATTTAATAGATTATTTACTCACTTTAAAAAATATTTTGAATAAGAATTTTTACTTTCAAAATATGTAAATAACTCTTAAAACTCACTATAAAAAATGAACCCAGTTATAAAATGAGAAAGTAAAAGTGAAGTTGCTCAGTCGTGTCCGACTCTTTGCAACCCCATGGACTGTAGCCTACCAGGCTTCTCCGTCCATGTGATTTTCCAGGCACGAGTACTCGAGTGGGTTGTTCTTCCCTTCTCCAGGGGATCTTCCCGACCCAGGGATCAAACCCGGGTCTCCCACATTGTAGGCAGACACTTTACCCTCTGAGCCACCAAGGAAGCCCTATAAAATGGGAAGAGGACCTGAAAAGGGATTTTTCTAAAGAAGACATACAGACAGACAACAAGCACATAAAAAGATTCTGATCAGGGAAATGAAAATCAAAAACCACAATGAGATATTACCTCACACTAGTTAGAATAGCTATCATCAGAAAAATAAGAAATAATGTGTTGACAGTGTCGGTAAGGATGTGAAGAAAAGAGAATGCTTGTGCACTATTGGTGGGAATGTAAATTAATCAAATCACTATGAAAAACAGTATGGAATTCTATTGTCTATGATAATTGGAATTATAGAAACTATATCTTACTCAAATTTTTCTTTATTTGTGAATAATTAAATCCTAATAGAAACTATACTTTTTAAGAGTGTTGAGAATAATCAAGTAGTATATTTGAATTACAAGCAGAACAAATTATTCATTTATCATATGAACTTTTTCTTAGTCTGACCAAAATGATACTAGCTCTATCAACATTGGCATGGGAAGATTTTTAAATTAAGTAGTAACTCCATATACTGCCAGAGAGGGCAATGGCATCCCACTCCAGTACTCTTGCCTGGAAAATCCCATGGATGGAGGAGCCTGGAAGGCTGCATCCATGGGGTCGCTGAGGGTCGGATATGATTGAGCGACCTCACTTTCACTTTTCACTTTTATGCATTGGAGAAGGAAATGGTAACCCACTCCAGTGTTCTTGCCTGGAGAATCCCAGGGACGGGGGAGCCTGTGGGCTGCCGTCTATGGGGTCGCACAGAGTAGGACACGACTGAAGCGACTTAGCAGCAGCACCAGCCATATGCTGCTTGTGGCTATGTGAATAGTTACATGTTTTGAAAAGTAGTATGTCATCTCACGATAAGAATCTTAAAATAATTCTATTTTGATCCAATGATTCTATTGTACATTTTTAAGAAATTACAAATTACAGAGTAGGATTAGAAGGAAATGTTCAATAGAATGCTTATACTATAAAAAGAATGTTGTTCACCTTAAAGGCATGAGGTCTTGGTTTGAGTTCCCATGACAGTAGAGCCTCAGTATGTGCACCTATTTTATTCCAAATTTGATTCTAAGAAGCCAGAATTGGGGAGTTGGAGGAGTGAGATAGTAAAAGAGAAAACACTAACAAAGCGTGAGCTGTGATCTGGACTGCTTCGAGAAACTGAATTTAGATCTTGCTGTGATCCTTCTGAAAAAATCGTCCTAAATCTGCGTCATTCTCTCTTTACAAAGGAAGGAATTGGGGGTATTTACCTACTAATTGGTAAACTCCAATAGACAAGTATTTTGCCTAGTATTTTATTCTCTCACATTTCTGGGTTGTCCCATATTCCATCATTTGGGGAGGGAAAATGATAGAAAATCTCAGGTAGTGTCAGAGCTTTGCTGCTAGGTTTCATAGGTACTGTTCACTACACGTGCAGCTAGAATTAGTAATGGACTAAGAATTTGTGGACTGGGACAATATAAGTACTTGACAAATAGAATCACTGAAGTCAGCTCATATCTACATTAAGTGTATTCAATGTAGTGGTTTTTTACACTCTAAAACGATTTAAGATAAGAGAATTAGTGGAACAATTATTGTCCAAACCCTGCAATTGCCTTGAGATCATAATTGGTGGTCTCATCAACTTCTTCTACCACTAATAACTCTATTTGCATCAGACTCAGGCATATTTCAGCTTCCCTAGGTTGCATGCATGAATGGTGAGATCATCCAGTTTCAATTCCTATGGGAACAGAGCCCGTGCTTTTAATGTCTTGGTCAGGCTGTTGTTTCCGAAATTGTCACTCCAATGTTTTCACCAAACACGGAAGCAGCGAGAGAGACCCCAGTAAATTCCTCAAGTCCTAGGTACACTCATATAAACCTGCTAGCTACACAAGCTAATCAAGATAAATTATCCTTTCCAGTATATAAGTTTTGTCTTTTTTTTGCTAGGTACCGTAAAACAACACCATATATCATCTTATGTTTTAATTTATAAATAGCATCTTGGATCACAGCAGTCAAGCTCTTCAGGGTGTCATTCCAAACTGGCACTCTAGCTAAATGTTTAATGGGCAATTCTTCTAAAGTGACATATGCAAGATTTCATCACTGTAACCCAGGCATTCTGTAAGCCTTCAGATCATGAAATCCTGAATATTTGTTTTCATAATCTATTTTCAAGTGATATATGACTTCACATAAGGACAGTGCAAGAGTATACAGTTGGCTCTCTGTATACACAGGTTCTGTATCCATGGATTCAATCAACTGTGGGTTGAAAATAACCACACACATACATGCAGAAAGAAAATATAATTTCAGAAAGTTATGAGGACTTTCAAGGATATGACAGCTCCGCTTACTCTTTTATTGTGATAGACAGGAAATTAGCTGAGAGAAAAGAGAGATGGACTCTTCAGCTAAGGTTCCAATAGCTGCCTAATCCTATTAAGCAATTTACCCAGCCCTGCCCCTAACATGACCACGAGCACTCCAAAAATGGCCCTGGCATAAAAACCCCTCACTGGCCAACTGGCTAGGACTTTCCCTACTCCAGCACATGAGCACACCTCACACTATCCTGTATTAAAATAACCTTTGATGTCCACTGGACTCATTAACTGCTCATTAGTATTTCATTAATACACACATCTAATTATAACAGACTGAATTATGGGAAGGATATGCATGGTAGAGCATCTTTTTATATGACCTGAAGCTGTCAATCAAGGCTTTCAGTCAATAACTCTGCCTTTAAATTATGCAATGACCCTGACTTTAAAAAATCTCTACCCCAGCCCTCCAGGGCCACTTGCCTCCCTTGGCATGGCCTACCTTTCTCTTGAGGGGTTTTCTCTGTTCTTTCTTTGTGTATGTGTGCTCCATGGTTCAGTCTTGTCTGACTTTTTGTGACCTGTTCTCTTTCCTTATTGTTAATAAACTTTCTTGCAACGCGTAATACCTTAGATTCTTGTTTGCCTTCTTAACAAGAACCAAGGCCCACTGAAGGAAGGGTCTCCAGACTCTCCTTTCACTAACATTGTTCCAAGAATGTTTTCATATTTTAAATGTATCAAATTGTAAATTTTAAGCAAGCCACATATTGCATATGTTAAAGTTGTGAAAATATTTTTTAAATATGTAGGCTGTTATGAATTACTTGCAAAGTGAAAATAGAAATATTAAAAAATATTTCTAGGTCATTTTCAAATTCAAATTTGTATATCCCTACAGAAAACTCATAAAAATCTCAATTTTATTGCAATGTTTTCAAATAGAAACTCTTTGAAATCAGCAAGGAAGCTGTATATTCTACTAAAAAGAAGTAGTTATTTGCAGTGATTCTTCTCCTTGCCTTGATTGATGACTTTGTGATGTGATCTGAAACTAGAATACATATACTTGCTGTTATTCCTCTCATCCCATTTTCATTTTAGAAACTTCAAGAAATGACCCCAATTTATTCACTTACTAATGTCTTAACATTATGTTTTCCTCCCTGGGCTTGGTTCTGTCCTATAATTCTATTCTTTATATCTATTCAGAATTTATATCTAGTTTGCTCACTTAAGGGAATTGAAGTGTGAAACATTGGCTTATATATTTACAAGTGTTTTACCATTAGTGCTTAATATTTAGCAAATATAAAAATCTTTTCAGAAAAGCTGCTTAAATTGTTAAATATATATGCATATATATACACACACATATATATGCTATTTGCACTTAACATTTTATTTAGTAAACTAAATAATATAGGTCATCCAATTGTTCCCAGGTGGTGCTAGTGGTAAAGAAACTGGCTGCCATTGCACAGGACATAAGAGAAGTCAGGAAGATCCCCTGGAGGAGGAAATGGGAACCCATTCCAGTATTCTCTCTTGGAGAGCCCCATTGACAGAGAAACATGGTGGGCCACGGTCCATGGGAGTGCAAAGAGTCGGACATGACTGAAGTGACTTAGCACGCATACAGTTGTTTAACAACTGATTTTTGAGTTTCTGCTATAAGTGAGATCATTCACTAACCACTAGAGAGTCAAAGATAAGTGAAACAAATGTCCTGTTCTTTTAAGGTCTGTTGAATATATTACTGCAGTTTTCAACTTAAGTTTTGCAATATATATTTAAAAATATTGTTTAATATTTCCTTATGTATCATTATGCTTTATTGAGCAGATGTTTATACATGTAATTACATATTATTATATAATAATATATAAATTGCATATAATTTACACAGAAATTACATATAATTTCACAGATTTCACTTGAAGTCAGACATGTTCTGTCAAGGTAAAAAAAGTTTCTGTACAATTAACGACTTCTTTGAGTAGGATTACTGGAATATAACTGAATTAGTTACTTCCTAAGATATAAAATATTTCAAATTTTGCTATGTGACTTGAAATATGGCTCAAAAATGAGAAAATTAATAATCAGAACACATACAAATTTGACCATCTTTTAATTTTAACATGCTAACCCATATATCTGGATATATGATATTTGAAACATTAAATTTCAAATTCTTCACTGCCTGTGTTCAGTCAACAATTTTGAACAAAATCTCCATATCTGCCAAAGCCACATCCTCAGGAGAGTCTATTTCTTAATATAGCACAATGGCCATAAAAAATGGTATGTGATCAGCACTGTAGTATTATTTGAAGATGTGTGGTCTGGCTACCTGGGAGGCACCTGAGGTTTGACTATCAACAGATTTTGTATTTATTAATAGTCTCAAGCAATTTTAATGGTTGGTTTCGCTCTATTATAACCCAAAGGATTATGATTGTTGTTCTAGCAAATTTAAGTGGGACAATTTTACAGTTTTATCTAGTGAAAATTACTTAACATATATATGTTCTGCCACAGGATAAAAACCCACTTAAAGTTGTGTAAAGATTTAATTTGTCAAGGATCACACTGCCTATATTTAAGCACCAGGTAGAAATGAAGTCATATATAAAAATCAAATGTGTATAACACATAGTATGCATGATGTATTATATAAAAACATATAGGGCATTGCATCAGTGAAAATTATATGAATAAATATATTGCCATTGTTTGGATGAAAATATCATCCACAATTTATCATTGGCAATTACCAATACCATTAGTATTGGTAATATTTAATATTTTACCAGTGATTATAAATTTGTGTTGTACTTCTCTTGTGCAGTACCTAAGCTAACTCACAGATAGCTCTGAAACTAGAAATAAATTCCCCTTTCATGTGTACAATTTATTTTCATGAAAGTAAATTAGAAACTGACTAATGATAATGTTCTAAGATAATATTTATCCATATTCAAGTATATGTAATATTTATTTATAATCTAAGTAATTTTGAAAAAAATCATGTACCTTTTCATATTTGGCAATGATCAAATTAACTCTCTAATCCAAAATTTTAAGGAAAGTTATATTACTAGTCTGTTACTTGAATATTCTATTGTACTTATTTAATCTTGAATGTTGTATCATTTAAAGCATCAGTTCAGTTCAGTTCAGTCACTCAGTCGTGTCTGACTCTCTGCGACCCCATGAATCGCAGCATGCCAGGCCTCTCTGTCCATCACCAACTCCAGAGGTTCACTCAGACTCGCGTCCATCAAGTCAGTGATGCCATCCAGCCATCTCATCCTCTGTTGTCTCCTTCTCCTCCTGCCCCCAATCCCCGCCAGCATCAGAATTTTTCCAATGAGTCAATTCTTCGCATGAGGTGGCCAAAGTACTGGAGTTTCAGCTTCAGCATCATTCCTTCCAAAGAAATCCCAGGGTTGATCTCCTTCAGAATGGACTGGTTGGATCTCCTTGCAGTCCAAGGGACTCTCAAGAGTCTTCTCCAACACCACAGTTCAAAAGCATCGATTCTTCAGCACTCAGCCTTCTTCACAGTCCAACTCTCACGTCCATACATGACCACAGGAAAAACCATAGCCTTGACTAGACAGACCTTAGNGTAATGTATAATAGTGTGTTTCCTCATTATAATCCTGTCTACAATTTATCAGTCTTTTTCCTTATTTTTTGTGTATACTTTATAGGACTATTAAAAATAGAACTCCACCCCAGAGCCAGACTTTCCACAATTTTTAATAAATCCTTCCCCTCTCAATAGACAAGGGAAAAACACATAATTTATAGGTATATCTATGGTCTACAAAGCAAAGGTAATACTTAATAAAGTTAATGACAGTAATCTCTATGATTAAACTTAATATTATGTCAACTTTTTCCCTCAGTCTTCTAACATGTGTAATGGACCAAGTTGCTGCTGAATGAATTCACTTATTAGGCAGAAATGTATCAGTGCTCTATTATGGAACTTTATTTCCTGCCTGTATTTCATTTTGGTGATGTNAATGACAGTAATCTCTATGATTAAACTTAATATTATGTCAACTTTTTCCCTCAGTCTTCTAACATGTGTAATGGACCAAGTTGCTGCTGAATGAATTCACTTATTAGGCAGAAATGTATCAGTGCTCTATTATGGAACTTTATTTCCTGCCTGTATTTCATTTTGGTGATGTGTTAAACGTTAGCTTGCTGCTCTGCTTAATAGCTCAGTCGAGTCCAACTCTTTGTGACCCCGTGCACTGCAGCCCCCCAGGCTTCTCTGTCCATGGAATTCTCCAGGCAAGAATACCGGAGTGGGTCGCCATGCCCTCTTCCAGGGGATCTTCCCAATGAGAGATCGAACCCAGGTCTCCCATGTTGCAGGGAAATTTTTTACTGTCTGAGCCACCAAGGAAGCCTATCTTTCCTCTACCAATACTCAGACTCAAACTTAAACTTTTCTAACTAAAATTTCATCTGTCTCGAATGTCGTTATTGCAAAATGTCACCACCCTTTATGCTATGTTTACTAGTGGTTCATAGTCTCTTTAAGGAGACAACTAAATTCCCAACTATTAAATATTTATAATTAATGTGACTAATTCATGCTGGTGTTTGTTTTTTACTTGTTTGCTCCTTTTTAATTTATTTTTCCTTTTAAGTTGCTTCTCACCTTCACTCTGCTCACCATTTTCTCTCGTTTCACTTATTTTCATTTTTCTCTTCATTTTCTTGAGACACAGACTGACTTCGAAATTTCTCATTTCCATTTTCCTTTTTTTTAAATTTCACAAGAAATAGGAAGTCCTATTTCCCTATTAATAACCCCCCACCCCCCAACCCTTTTATTGCAATGAGATAGCACCATGTAGCTGGTGGCAATACCAGGAAGATAATCCTGGGAGAAATAAATTCAATATAAAACTTTCAGTTGATTCTATGAGGAAAGACAGTAGCTGAAGATTTGACAGTTTTTTATATTTCATTGGGATAAAACATAGGGTTATTTGTCCAGGGCTTAGTATTACACAAGCTGAGAAAAGAAAGGGAAAACGATGGAGAGTAATTTGAGAGTATATGAAATAGAATTTGCAAAAATATTCAAATGTCCTTCATAAAATAGAACTAAAATTTTGAAAATCACATTTTCAAATGCATATTCATTAAGAAGACAGGGCATAAATATAATTATCCAGCCCCACCAGATTTCTCCCTTCCTACTCGCCCAGTTTACTCCACAATTATGTAACTGTGGTGTCCTAGACCAACCTACTAACAAAGTATTTTCCTCTCTTCTGTCTCTTCAAAATAAAGATGACAAATAAATCTTATTTCAGATGGCACTCAATGGTTGAATATTAACTCCTGGAGAACATAGCCCAAAAGACCTATCTGGGTTCAGGGGCAAAAATGTATGTGTTATGAATTAGTGAGGAGAAGAAGGACACACCACCTATGCCTGCATTCACATTTTAGATAATACATAATTTTCACGTAGGAATTCAATTTATTATTTCATCTGTGACTAACAATAACTAGGAAATTGATTTGCATTATTTTATAAGTGCCTAGAAGTACAAAATTTGAACTAGCAAGAAAAAGTGGAGGGAAATGTACTTTATATGATACATTCCCTAAAATTATATAGAAAATATAGAAAGACATATTTTATATAATAAAATCAACTACATTTTGCAATGTTAACTGTATTATTCTTATATAAAGTCAGAACTTAGACTAAAAAGAATTATTTTCAGATACGTGTAACTAAACATTAATGCAGCATCTATGAAATACCCTTCTGTTGTTAAATATCCAATTAAAGTTATATATGTACAAATACATATATATAATGTATAAGTTTCTATGGAAATCTTTAGGAAAAATTTGCTAAATTTTTAGTTGCTTGAGCTTCATTCTTATATTTAAAAAGAATGTTTCTTATGAAAAAAAAGAATGTTAAATAATTTGATGTGTTTCTTCTATGTGCTTTTATGTTCTAACATTTATTTGTAGAGTAAATTTGAAATTTTATATTTCTGATGTTGCCCAACAAATTGAACTGCATATGCTTTTCAATGGCTCATTTCTAAAATAGTTGATTTGATACCCATATCAAATGGATGCAGTCCAGTGTTTCAATACAGGAAACCAATTCTAAACATAGCCCACTGAGATTTCTGTATTGAAAATCCACTGTTGTCCTTTAGCTAACCACTGAAGTGAATTTAGTGGCTGGGAAAACTGCCAGACAAACAGAAATACAAAGCAAACCAGAGAATTACAACATTCAAGGAAGAAAAATTAGCAGCTTTCATATCCCGGTCCTGCTGGCAACTTCAATTCTGCCCTGACAGAGACTCCAAGCTTTTAGGGTGAGAAGCCAGGCTTAATTTTGGTTTCAGTACTATATCTGCAGATTGAATACATTCTTTACATTTTTGTTATAAAACAGCTAATAATGCTTCTTACATTGTTAGCATATGTGCACACTTGTCACACGCACACATACATAAGTTTCAAATCAATAATCAAATTGAAAAGCAACAGTCTACGTACTGGTGAAAAACTAAAGTAAATAAAATATAATTACAAAAATGAAAAGGAGGCCCTTCTTCACCAGTAGTTTTAACATAGGTATAAATGTCAAAAAATAGTTAAAAGAATATATTATCAAAGCTGGAAAAGAGAATAGGAAAGTTATCAACCTGAAGATTGTACTTAATTGGAAGACAATTATTAAAATTGATATATATCATATATAATATTTTTTAAGGTTTGAAGTCATGTAACAGAAAAACAAAAATTCAGTCACTTTAATATGTCAAAATATTTAAAAATAATTTCAAAATTGATTCACTTGAAATGATGTGTTTCTCATGCTTCCTCTTTACTTGTGTATGTATTTAACTTGTAACAAGTAAAAATGCACAAAGTCTATATGAAGATAAGTAAAAATTTCTGTTAAGATACCTTAATGAAGACTTTCAATAAAGGGATATTAACGTATTTGATTTTATAAAGAAGATAATTATCCTTACAACAATAATCATATATTATTTGATCAAAATAAATCAATTTCTTAACATTTTGGGAAGACTTGTATATATCACAATTCAAAAATTTTTGTTTAAAAGATACAGATTCATATGTAATAAACACTATATGTAGCAAAATTTCTAAATGCTGTGTATATAAAAAGTAGGATTGATTTTCCATATAGATTAATTTTATACAATTTTGATTTGTCTATTTAGCTTATTTTTATTTCTTTAAACTTTAAAATAATAATGTTGTCTTATGAAATTTTTTTAATTAGAGAAAATTAATTACAGAAACAAAAAAAACACTTAAAAAATTTTTGTCCTACAGAAGATAAACTTGATGTTGGTTTGTGTGTTCATGTTTGTGTACTTTTGAAATTCAAAAATAAAAACAGTGGTCTCTTAAGTCATTGTGGAGATTCAAATGTGCTAGATTAGGGAATTATAAATTAAAAGAAGAAATAATGTTATTTTATCACAAAAATTATATATTTATAGTAAATTGTCATTAAAACAATTATATACACTTTTCTTACAAATTTGGCCAGTATTCTCAATTTCTAGAAACCTTTCAATATCTTAGGAGTGATTTCTATTATACTCAGTACACAATTATTTTCTAGGTTTATCTTTACTCTTATATTGAAATAAAATCATTTTACCTTGTTATAATGCCAAATGCATTACAAAAAAACCATGAATTCTAAAGTCATTATTTTATTATTCAAAGTACTAGGGTTATCTTAAACTATATTTTCATTGTATTCGACATTATAAATTTTATTCTGTTTCTCTTCAACCTTGTGTTCTACAAATTATGCTGTGAATTTTTTTCATCAAAAATAAGATATTGTAGAATAAGTATTTCTCTCCACCTAATATTTGCTACAAACAATTCAGTCTCATTATTGACTAGTTGCTCCAAATTCTATAAAATAAAATTCAGTGGCAAAACATCATTCAGAATCTTCTATTACTAAGCTCTTAGAACATTGTTAACTACCTGAGAATCATATATGTTTTATAGTAATAAATTAGTATGTATAATACCTATCAAATTTAAGAACTTAATTCCAGTTAAATTATTACTGTATTATTCATCATTGCACAAACTTTGTAAAGAATTGAGAGGTCATTAACTCAGTTAATTTAAATAATAAGCATATCTTGTATTTTCTCTAGTTACATAGTTAAAAAACACACTTATATTAATTAAATGATGAGGGCAGCATCAAACAGCTAGAGGTGATTGGCTTAGGGCTTTAGATCCAATTTCTAGTAGAACCCTACCAGGTTTTTAATGATAGAATCCTTCCAAAATATTTTCTTAGAAAAAAGAAAAAGCACATGTTTTTATTCACACATACCATTGCTTAAGACTATTTGTGGACCATGTTTTTTCATATTTAATTTTGAAAAAATAAAGAAGAGTGGTATTAGAAAGGGATCATATTTTCATACAGAGCTTGCATCAGACCACATCACTCAACGCTTAAACAACTTCAGAGATGAGGCTCTAAATAAATAAAAAGTCCTTCAAGTGAAGCAGTTGTTCAAAATCACTACATTGGAAAATAACAAAACATGAATTCAATCCAAACCCAAAGATACAAGATTCCCTTTTAGCACTATGAGTATCAGGCACTATCACAAGGTTTTACTTTGAATTCCACAGTAATTATTTTTCTATTAGTTTCATATATATAACTTTAAGATAAATTTTCTTAAGATATATAGCCTTGTATTAGGCCAATTATATAAGGTAACTGAGTATTTTGCTTATTATAGTATTTACATTCATAGATTACCCACACAAATTGTATCAATAAATTTATCAAAAGATTTTATTCTTCTAATTTCTGGCCTATAGAATAGCTAAATTAAATCAATGACTGACTCTTATGAGAAGCATACACCTCAATTATTGGCTACACTAAATTTTGATGGGAAAATTACATTCTTGAATGAATCTAGGGTATACATTGTCTTACATTCTTATGTAAATGTTTTAAATAAGAAAATTAATGATTTAAGTAGTTATCATTTCTGTTTCTTTTTTTTTTTAATTACTGGAGAGACTCAATTTGGTTCAGAAACTCAAAGTGTAACTTTTAAATAGCAGTTTCCTTTAAAATAAAGAGCAGGTTTTTAAAAAGCTCTCACTTGCATGAAAGCACAAATGGAAAATATCTCTGATCAAAATTAATTCAGTTGCATAACAGCCAATTTGTAACCAGGACAATAAATATCTGCTGACACTTACTTTGGATGGAACATAATTTATCAGATAAAAACTAGAGATCATGATATATTTAAGACAGCTATTTGCAGAGCNTATTTTCTCTAGTTACATAGTTAAAAAACACACTTATATTAATTAAATGATGAGGGCAGCATCAAACAGCTAGAGGTGATTGGCTTAGGGCTTTAGATCCAGTTTCTAGTAGAACCCTACCAGGTTTTTAATGATAGAATCCTTCCAAAATATTTTCTTAGAAAAAAGAAAAAGCACATGTTTTTATTCACACATACCATTGCTTAAGACTATTTGTGGACCATGTTTTTTCATATTTAATTTTGAAAAAATAAAGAAGAGTGGTATTAGAAAGGGATCATATTTTCATACAGAGCTTGCATCAGACCACATCACTCAACGCTTAAACAACTTCAGAGATGAGGCTCTAAATAAATAAAAAGTCCTTCAAGTGAAGCAGTTGTTCAAAATCACTACATTGGAAAATAACAAAACATGAATTCAATCCAAACCCAAAGATACAAGATTCCCTTTTAGCACTATGAGTATCAGGCACTATCACAAGGTTTTACTTTGAATTCCACAGTAATTATTTTTCTATTAGTTTCATATATATAACTTTAAGATAAATTTTCTTAAGATATATAGCCTTGTATTAGGCCAATTATATAAGGTAACTGAGTATTTTGCTTATTATAGTATTTACATTCATAGATTACCCACACAAATTGTATCAATAAATTTATCAAAAGATTTTATTCTTCTAATTTCTGGCCTATAGAATAGCTAAATTAAATCAATGACTGACTCTTATGAGAAGCATACACCTCAATTATTGGCTACACTAAATTTTGATGGGAAAATTACATTCTTGAATGAATCTAGGGTATACATTGTCTTACATTCTTATGTAAATGTTTTAAATAAGAAAATTAATGATTTAAGTAGTTATCATTTCTGTTTCTTTTTTTTTTTAATTACTGGAGAGACTCAATTTGGTTCAGAAACTCAAAGTGTAACTTTTAAATAGCAGTTTCCTTTAAAATAAAGAGCAGGTTTTTAAAAAGCTCTCACTTGCATGAAAGCACAAATGGAAAATATCTCTGATCAAAATTAATTCAGTTGCATAACAGCCAATTTGTAACCAGGACAATAAATATCTGCTGACACTTACTTTGGATGGAACATAATTTATCAGATAAAAACTAGAGATCATGATGTATTTAAGACAGCTATTTGCAGAGCTGAATTTTGTTGCAAAATAATTTACCTAGGACTTTTGAAGCAATTAATTCATTAAAGTCTGCCACTGATCAGCCTAAACAAGACATTTCTCTTCCCTTCAAATAAGCAATAGACTATGCTCAGCCTATTAGATTCTCTAAGTATTTTACAGTTTAAAAATTTAGTGAGACAGATAGAAACTAATCACATAAAACATACTCTTAAAAAAGTTTTTAAGAGATATCTACTAATGACTTTCTTTAGCATAAAAACATTTCAAAACTTGAATAAAGCAAAAATGTGTAAGATGAACTTCTATCCCTGTAGATACTGTGACTTATTAGTCAATTAGAAAAAAATTGACAATTTAAGGCTTAAGTAAGTGTATCCTTTAGGATAGCTCAATTTTAGAAAAGTAAAGACTTAACAGAATAAAATATAGCCTTATTTTACTAGTCTATATATATTTCTTTATCATAAGAGATTTTCTATAGTGCTCATCTTTTAATTACTGATAACTATTGTGTTATTATTAGCTATTGTATTTTTTAGAAGGTTTAATTGCAAACACAGGCTGGATGGCTCAGCGGGTAAAGAATCTGCCTGCAATGCAAGAGTCACAGGAGACTTGAGTTTGATCACTGAGTGGGGAAGTTGCCCTGGAGAAGGAAATGCCAACTCACTCCAATATTTTTGTCTAGAGAATCCCATGCATGGAGAAGTCTGGTGGGCTACAGTCTAAAGGGTTACAAAGTGTTGGATATGACTGAGCAACTAAGCACACACATATACACACAAAAGTATGTTTTAAAAATTGTAGTATTATTCTAGTGTCTTCTACAGTTTGATGCCTTACAACTATTGCTTGCAACCAAATTTCTGGTTACCTTCTCCCTTATAAAATCATAAGTAATATTAATAGTAAAAGTAAATTTAAGTACAAATATGGGGTCGCACAGAGTCGGACACAACTGAAGCGACTTAGCAGCAGCAGCAGCAGCAAGTACAAAGATGCCATTGTGCATATGAATTTACCAAGACATATAAAAATGAATTAAAGACATATAAAAATGAATTACTTAGAAAAATTAGAATAAGATCAATCATTTCTAAACTGTTGCCTTTCAAGGGTTTTTTTTTTTACTGTACATACTCACAAAAATATATTGATTTAATATTGATATAAGTGATGGGATAGAACTATGAACGACACAAGGCAGGGCTCTCTTGTTAGGGGACTTATTTTTTAACTTGGTAGAGAAACACACAAATTAAATATTTGCATATTACAAGAGAATAAAGAAGGAGATGTGACAGTGACCAGCATAGTTGGAGGAAGAGAGTTTCTTTTCAATGAGTGATCAACCTTTATCCATCTGAGGAGGTCATGGCTGAAGCGAGATTCAAAAACGAAATTAGGCAAATCTCATAAAAATGAGAGAAATTAATTCAGTGGAGAGTGAAATTATAAAGATTCATTAGAGAAAAATAACTTGCGTTATTAAAAGACCAGTATGGCTAGAGTGGAATATACATGAAAATCAGAATGTAGGAGGAGGCCTGATTAGACAGGACCTTGCATGCCACTATGATTCTTCTTCATATTGTTTTATTCTCCAGGTGAACATTGAAATAGAATGCAAATGTTAAGACTCCTCCACTATTGGGAATTGATATTATGCTAAAAATAACCCGAGAATCATCAGAATCTAAAGATAATACTTCTATGTACACACTACAAGTAACATAGCAATTTTCTCACCTTTAATTAATAATAATTCACCTTAAACAAACTAAAATGCAATATAGTTTGTGTCTTATAATTTGGCATAATATGTAATAAAATTTACTTCTTCATATAATGATTAAAATAATTATGTAAGACTATGGTATGTATCTACTATCTCAGAAAATTATTCAAATAGTAAAATACTAAGTCCTAAATGACAAACATGGTGGTATTTTAAGTGAGAGACATTTCATGGAAGACAGAAAGTTGAAAAACTCTTCTTTATCAGTATATTCGGTTTGTTACTTTGTTTAGAACATGATGTGAAAAAATTTTTTCACTAAAGTTAAGAACATATGTTAACAAAATGGTTAAAAATTGAAAGCAAAGATATATTGGTAGTACTGTCATAACTTTATATTTCAAATAATTCAAGATTTTATTTCACAAGATCTGTATTAGTACTTATAATTTTGTCTGTAAAACAAAATTTCAAATGTAGTTGCTTAAGCATGTAGAGATTTGTTCTTCTATAATAAAATTAGTCCAAAAAAATATGTCCAGGTTTAAAACAATAGTTCTAATACTATTAAATCTATCATAATAAACACTTGTTCTGTAAAACATTTAAAAATAATATGCACATTAACAAATGAATCAAATAATATGGAAAAAAGCCTTTTATTGACCACTTAGACAAGAAATGGCACGTTTTGTGTCAATGCAGCATGCTTCACATTTGAAGCTTTTTATCGAAGTATCAGTTCAGTTCAGTTCAGTCGCTCAGTCGTGCCCGACTCTTTGCGACCCCATGAATCACAGTACACCAGGCCTCCCTGTCCATCACCAACTCCCAGAGTTCACTCAGACTCACGTCCATCGAGTCAGTGATGCCATCCAGCCGTCTCATCCTCTGTTGTCCCCTTCTCCTCCTGAACCCAATCCCTCCCAGCATAAGGGTCTTTTCCAATGAGTCAACCTATC
>SJYA01002364.1:685415-695892 GCA_006410615.1 Neotragus moschatus
TTCCAAAGAACACCCTGGACTGATCTCCTTTAGAATGGACTGATTGGATCTCCTTGCAGTCCAAGAGTCTTCTCCAACACCACAGTTCAAAAGCATCAATTCTTCAGTGCTCAGCTTTCTTCACAGTCCAACTCTCACATCCATACATGATCACTGGAAAAACCATAGCCTTGACTACACAGATCTTTGTTGGCAAAGTATAATTGACATTGTATTTGAAAATTTTTAACTGCTACCACAAATTTAGAGTAAAATATGCCAAAATAGAGCATTTCTCCCTTATTAAATTTTATAAGGATATATCTAGCAGGTAGACCATTTGTAATTTAAAAATTTTTTATTATAAATTCCAAACATTCATGAAAAGCTATATACTTTCCACAATTATTTTTGTGAAAAGCACTACAAACTGTAAAGCACACATGTTATTTAAAATATAAATGTATCAAAATGCATTATTATAGAAATTAGTATTACTGCTTCTTGACTGTGGTAGGAAAATAGAGAATTTTCTTTTTGTTAGAAAATGGTATATACTATATTAAGTTCCTTACAGAATTAAACATTGTGAAAAGTTAAGCATCAATTATTTATTGAAGAATAAGAAAAGAGAAAATATGAGCCACATTTAGTTTCTAAACATTTAGTTTAGAATAGAGATATTTTGCTATAATTTGGAAAAGTCTGTTTGATAGGCTATATATACTTCAAACGACACCAAATCAGTATAAAATGCTGAGTCATGAGCATACAATTTCAGAACTTCAGTGTTAAAAAGACTCAGAATGATGGAAATCAAAATGGCTGAGGTAATTTCAAGCAGAATAATGTACTTCATTTTTTATCTACTTGTAACATATGGTTTTAAGAACATTAAAAAGTACTTGCCTCATATGTTTCCTTTGTCAGCATTTGACTTGCTATATAAATATTTCATCCCTTAACTTTTTCTGTGTTATTTGAATTAGCTGAATGTTCATCTTAAATTCATTTGTTATTTTTATTTCAATCATATTCTATCAGCACCTATTTTATTTCCTCTTCTGACTTATTTTCACTGCTCTGCACCTTTCCAGAGAACGTCAAGTCAGTGCTCTGAAGATAGGTACTTTTGTCTTCTGCAGAGCCGAGTGTCCCCTTTCACCTTAGAATTTCTTCACCTCTCGTAAAAATAGAGTGAAGACTGTACTCTCATTTTAAATACAAAACTATTATTATCCTTTAGGAAATTCTTCCTTCCTTATTTCTTGATGCTTGTAGGTGTACTTATGATAGGATTCTTAACAACTTTTTTTCTTTTCTTCAGCTTCCTTTATGATTGAAAGTGGTGGTGAGCACTTTGTATATTCCCTGTCTGCAGAGACCTTCTTATCTGATGGTAAAAATTGGTCTTTTCATTTTGCTGAAGAAATTCTTTGTCTCTGCCACATTTAAAAGAGAAGTGATGATAATTTTGGTTTAAAGTTCTGACAGTTATAAAATCATAGTGAAATTTTATAATATTCTCTTATTCTGCTTCTTTTTTACTGGGGAAAAATTTCAATTTCTTCTTTAATTTTATACTACTTTCAATTGTTTTCTCCTATTTTTTCCCATTTCTTAAATTTTAGGAGGCAAAATGCAAACATATATGTGTAATTATTGTAGAAAATATTGAGAGTAACATCATGTTCTTCTGTATATTTTTGCCACCTCTTCTTAATATCCTCTGCTTCTGTTAGGTGCATACCATTCCTGTCCTTTATCTTTGCATGAAATGTTCTCTTGGTATCTCTAATTTTCTTGAAGAGATCTCTAGTCTTTCCCATTCTGTTGTTTTCCTCTATTTTCATTGATCTCTGAGGAAGGCTTTCTTATCTCTCCTTGCTATTCTCTGGAACTGTGCATTCAAATGGGTATATCTTTCCTTTTCTCCTTTGCTGTTTGCTTCTCTTCTTTTCACAGCTATTTATAAGGCCTCCTCAGATCACCATTTTGCTTTTTTGCATTTAAGAAGAGGTGATAAGAATACACAGAAGAACTGTACAAAAAAGAACTTCACGACTCAGATATCCTGGAATGTGAAGCCAAGTGGGCCTTAGAAAGAATCACTATGAACAAAGCTAGTGGAGGTGATGAAATTCCAGTGGAGCTATTTCAAATCCTGAAAGATGATGCTACGAAAGTGCTGCACTCAATATGCCAGCAAATTTGGAAAAGTTAGCAGTGGCCACAGGACTGGAAAAGGTCAGTTTTTATTCCAATCCCAAGGAAAGNATGGACATGAGTTTGAGTGAACTCCGGGAGTAGGTGATGGACAGGAAGGCCTGGCATGTTGTGATTTATGGGGTCACAAAGAGTCGGACACGACTGAGCGACTGAATTGAACTGAACACTGTGTTGAATATTCACCATAGCACTAGAATAAAACTAAACTGCCATCAATGAAATCTACATGTACCTAAATTTTACTTGATGCAATATATTTAAGTAGAAATTTATGCATTTAATCTACACTCAAATGGATATGAGATAATTTTAAAGTATGTAACAAAACTATTTATTTATATATAACATATTCATGCTTTCAATATATATTAAGCAATAATTTTACCACTTATGAAATAATTACAGATAGTTTTCGATCAATTCTATATTATCACTTTTTTCTTGAACTTTTATATGAAAGAAATATTTTTCTTTGGTTTGTACTTAAAATAAATTCAATTAATGTACTATTTTATATTACTTTTATCATTTTTCTTTTTATAAACTGTTCCACTATATATATTCAAACAATTCTAAAACCTAGAAATTGTTTCTTCTAATAACACAGTTCTTTACAGGAATTTTTCATCAAGTTGGATTTTTCACTCTAAGCTCTGTGCACAAAGTCAGATTTGCTTCATGGTTGTTTATCCAGTACCTGTTTCTTGCTAGTCACTAGGCTGAATGCTCTGATTATCTATAAATTATAATTATTAATTATCTATTTAATAATGTTTACTGAATACATTTTTTCTTTAAGCAATTTATTTAAGAATAATAATTATACATTATTAAATAGTATCTAATTATTCTGATTTTTATGGTAATATTAATAGAAATCCACTTTTAAACAGTAAGTTTCAATATGAAATAACCTATAAGACAATTTCATTGTATTTAAATCCATAATTGGGTTTCCAAAATGTCTTTTTACTCTAAACTTCTAGTTTCTAAAATACCAATAGTAAAGAAACATTGAAATAACTGCATGACTTTTTATTTTGCCTTTGATCTTCCCCAATAACTACCAAACCAAACATGGTCAATTCATTAATTTATGAACATTATCAGTGTGTAGTCTTGTACAGTTACTTAAACTCATTGTGCTTTAAATTCTTAATCAATGAAGTGTAAAAAATAATAACTCCCAAATTCAGCTGAAATGCAGATTAACTGAGCTGATTACATTGTAGGAACTTAATAAGTGATCATTATTGCAATTGTTTTATTTTTATTGCTGCAATAAATAGTTTAAACTTAAAAAATTTAATTGATCTAAAATGCTTAGAAGAATTTCTAACAGATATTAAGTAGGCAATTTAATTCATGTATCTATTAGTAGAGGTAGTAATAGCATTTGTTCAACAGCATTGGAATTATTTTATGTTAGGTTTCTTGAATCACATGTAAGTTATTTACTAAATTTGTTCAAGACAGAAACTTTTATGAGAGTAAGTGAAAGTCACTCAGTCATGTCCAACTCTGTGACCCCATGGACTGTAGCACATCAAGCTCCTCTGTCCATGGAATTCTCTAGGAAAGAATACTGGAATGAGCAGTCATTCCTTTCTCCAGGGTATCTTCCTGTCCCGGGGACTGATTCCAGGTCTTCTGCATTACAGGCAGATTCTTTGGCATTTGAGCCAGGAAGAGTAAGAAGTTAAGCAAGACTGTGGGTNGTATGAGAGTAAGTGAAAGTCACTCAGTCATGTCCGACTCTGTGACCCCATGGACTATAGCACATCAAGCTCCTCTGTCCATGGAATTCTCTAGGAAAGAATACTGGAATGAGTAGTCATTCCTTTCTCCAGGGTATCTTCCTGTCCGGGGGACTGAATCCAGGTCTTCTGCATTACAGGCAGATTCTTTACCATTTGAGTCAGGAAGAGTAAGAAGTTAAGCAAGACTGCGGGTNTTTTATGTTAGGTTTCTTGAATCACATGTAAGTTATTTACTAAATTTGTTCAAGACAGAAACTTTTATGAGAGTAAGTGAAAGTCACTCAGTCATGTCCAACTCTGTGACCCCATGGACTGTAGCACATCAAGCTCCTCTGTCCATGGAATTCTCTAGGAAAGAATACTGGAATGAGCAGTCATTCCTTTCTCCAGGGTATCTTCCTGTCCCGGGGACTGATTCCAGGTCTTCTGCATTACAGGCAGATTCTTTGGCATTTGAGCCAGGAAGAGTAAGAAGTTAAGCAAGACTGTGGGTTCTGGTAAGTTTTAGGCTCAGCCTTATCCTATCAGAATTCTGGAAAATAGATTGAACTGCAAAGTTCAGCCTGATTTTATTTTCCCCCAGGGAAATTGAGTATTTATGATTAAATCTGTCATCCATTAGCTTATGCCATCTTGTCAGGATCAAATTTCCAGGCTGTTCATTGCTGATGGCTTAACTTACCCACTTATCAAGCCTTCAAAGAAGATGTTAACTATTAATAGCTCAGCAAACTGATAAAAGGAATCCTAGGGTTGCTGGCTTAGGTATCAACAGTCTGCTTTGTGAAATTTTTGCCTCCCATAAGTCTTTGATCAACTCAGTGTAAGTCTTGATTTCTTATTTTACTTTATTATGCCGTTAATTAATAGTCCCAAATTACTGTATTTTCTCAATATGTTGAATTGAAGAGAATAACAGTAAAATATATAAATAAATGCTATTACAAGTTAATGAGATTAAATAAAGGAAGATAAAATATAATGTTCAAAATCTGGGGCAGGAACTCTCATTTTCTTGTTCAAGACGACATGGATGGTCTTCAGATAAATATATGTCATTTCTGGAAATTATATAAATATGTGCTTCTAAATGGGCTTCCCTGGTGGCTCAGCTGGTAAAGAATCCACCTGCAATGTGGGAGACCTGAGTTCAATCCCTAAATATGCATATATATTTTTATAGAAATATAATTATATTCTAAAAAAAATAACATTAAATATTGGAGAATCTCTGATGCAGAGTTTGAAAATTGTTTGGCAATGTTAACATGGCAAATCCGTGAAGTCCTGCCCTCAATCTGGCTTAATTGTAATTTATATTTATCTATAATAATTGTTATACTTGCTGTTGTTTATTCACTAAAATGTGTCTGACACTTTGTGACTGTAGTTCACCAGGCTTCTCTGTTCATGGGATTTCCCAGGCAAGAATACTGGAGTGGGTTGCTATTTCCTTCAGGAGATCTTCCTGACCCAGGGATCGAACCTGTGGCTTCTGCTGCATGGCCTGCATTGCAGGCAGGTTCCTTACCACTGGGTCACTGGGGAAACCTATCTATAAGATTAAGGGGATACAGTTTTCTAATTGCACAATAATATGGTTGAAATATTTCCAGGACCACATATTAAACCCTTGTCCTGAGTGTTATGATTAAACTGCTACAATTGTTCCCAATTTAAAGTATGATTTCTTTTTTTTTTGTTTATCCTTTCCTCATGATTTCAGTATTATTCTTTGTCTTAAGATCTTATGTTTCAGCTGCTTAGATAAACATATGTTGTACCTGGAGTGTAGAAGGATTAGACCAGAAGAACAGAGAAGAAAATCATCATCATTTACACTTTCCCCAATTGCCTAAAATTGCTAGTCATTTCTAATTGTAATTGACTTAATTATAGTACTGAAGATGCGATTTTCAGCTTAAGAGGCAGTATAGCCTAAGAGTTAAGGGTAAGTTATTTAACTTTTTTTGTCTGTTTCTTCATCTGTATAATGTACTTAGAAAAATAATTTCTCTCTTTGATTATTTTGAAGTTTAAAGGAGTTGATAACTCCTTAGTGTTTCAATAGAGCCTAGCACAAAGGAGTACCCAGTGATTATTAATTATTTATCATGTAAAGATTCTCAATGAATGCTATTATGATGATACTATTCAAAGAAAAATAATTTAATGAAAACAGAGCAGTTTGAGAAGGAAGATTATCTAAACCAACCCCTTTAATTTGCAGAATTGTTTACCAAAACCTTAGCGCATAAGGGGGATCTCATCAGTGTGGTATTCTGCATTTATCCATTCAGAGTGAAGCATGCCTACCTGAAAGTTGTTCATTAGCATCATCATCTCCTTTTAATTATCAGCAACAGAAATTAACAATTGCTTAAATAGTAGCATGAAACACTGAAGCTGCCCATCACTACTAATGATGACACAATTCATTATAAAGAGTGATTTTAGATTTGGATACTAATTATAAAGGTGTTTGGTCATCTTCCAACAATCAGAGTTAAATATTCTGAAAATTAAACTATTCTATTCTTCAAATGATATCTGAGCTCTTTGATTGTAATTGTACTTAGCACTTGTTAAAGACAATCAAGTGCTTTTCTGATGAAATTTAGATTTAGCCTGGGTTCACATAGAATATTTTGAATATTGCAAAAAATAAAAATAAAGAAGGAAAACACATCAGTATCACTCAGCAAGAAACTGGCTTGATCTAAAAAAGAAAGAAAAAAAAATCAGTTTTTGCATTTAGCAAAAAATAAAAAAGGTAAAAATTTTTATTAGAGTACAACTATGAATTCAGTTGGTTTCTGAGAAACTTTACAGAATCCGGTATGATTATTTTTATTTCTATTAAAGGAAATGAGTCCAAAAACATACACATTTTTCATGATTATTTCCGTATAATATATAATGTTATTAAACATGTATATATCTAGTTGTAGAGATTAAATTTTGGTCTTCCTAATTACACTTAATATTGCTCTTTTTGACAAAAGGATGAGCATGTCTAGCAGGAATTTTAAGAGGAAAAATCTTTTAATACAATTTTTCCAAATATTTATATGAATTTTTCTGAATATGCCTTCTTAAGATGATAAATGGTTGTGTTCTAAAATTGATTTTATTAGCTATTGATCTGTATATCCTTATGAACTTACAGCCAATATATCTTTTATTTTTATCTTTTTTCAGTTTAGGAGACCATTTTCTAAGCAGGAAACTTAAGGCCTTTTATAAAACTTTATAATTTTAATTTCCTTGTTATTACTATTCCATATAATCTCTGACCATATCAGTTCTCTCCTTGATTTTTAAAGCAGGCCACCTAGATGAGATGAGATTCTATGAAACAACTCTTCTCTTAAGAATTAGCTACATTAGTATATCAAGACAGATGTACATCAGTTTATTTCCTCCTAGGTTGCTGAGCTATATTAAATCTAAAGGCACTATTCATACTGTATTCTGGAATTGTGCTCTGGGAAAGCATTAATATAGAATTCAATGGATATGATGTCCACCAAAGTTGAATAAGAAATATAATTTTTCTAAACCTTATTCATTGTTATTATAATTCCTCAATATAAACTCATAGTATAACAATTCTATTTTTCTTGTTCAATCATCAAGTTATGTCCAACTCTTCATGAGTCTGTGGCGGGAGGTGTGTAATTTTGTTGGTTCTGTCTCATCACAACAAAATTTGAAGCAACAGACCAGCGTTATAGTTCTCGGATGGATCAGTGTTACAGCTTAGTTTTATTTAGAAAGTAAACTAAAATACATCCTCAAGGCAAGAAGGTATGAGGACCAAAAGATGCAAAGAGAAGGCAAGAGAGAGAGAGAGAGAGCCCCAGCCCTTTGGCTCCTCTTTTTGTTTTTTCTCTCCTCCTCCTGGGCCTGCCTTATGTAAATTGGCTAGTCAGGAGAGCTGGTTTTTGCCCTCACTCTGGTCCTGGGACCTTCCTTTGTTTTTATTTTCACAGGCTTTTCCCTTCCTTGTCTTTTACCCACCGCCATTCTGGACTCCTTTTTCCTATTCTAACTACCTAACAACCCCATGGACTGTAGCATGTCAGGCATCCCTGTCCTTCACTATCTCCTAGTGTTCATGTCCATTGAATCAGTGATTTTTCTTATTAATGTGTTAAAAAGATGATATGAAATATACAGTGTAGTCACAATTGTTATCCAATTCATTGAAAAACAAATATATATCTGATTTATAAATTTCAATCTATATATTTTACAAGTTCTACAATATTCCAAAGCAAAGATAAATATTAGTTGTATTGTCTTTATTATCTTACATTTGTATAAAACATTATGCCTATCTATAATTTCATAAAATTTTTATCAAAGTAATTATTTTTTAAATTAAGTGGCTTATCTTAATTATATATATATGCTAAAACTTTTAGTATTTATAAGTATGTTTAAAAATCCCTTTTCGATATTAGATTCCACTAAGAATGATACAATGATCTTGAGTCTTTTTATAATACACATGATAACTAGCAGAAAATTGGATATACAATCTTTCTAGTGTAATAGAGGAGGGACTCCCTTCTCAAAAGATAAAGTAGACCTGTGGGCATGGAATGAACCTGGACTTGGTGATGGACAGATGTTCAGTGACAACTGGCAAGTATCCAGATTGAAATATGTGGTTGAAAGGTCCATCCTCTTGATGCCAAAATGGATGAAACTCCCCTTGTATTAACCCCTCCTTTTTTTAAAAAGTCACTCAGTAGTGTCCTACTCTTTGTATAGTTCATGGAATTCTCTAGGCCAGAATACTGGAGTGGGTTGCCTTTCCATTTTCCAGGGATCTTCCCAACCCAGGGGTTGAAACAAGGTCTACCACATTGCAGGTGGATTCTTTACCAGCTGAGCCACAAGGGAAGCTCTATACTAACCCTGGGAAAGTGGAAAAGGAGAGGAAATTTTGAGATGGCAGCAACAGCCAGGAGAAGGAGTCAAAACTTTGAACTCAACTCAACTTGCTGAGACTCTTTTTAAAGTTAGAGATACTGAGGTTAAGTGAAGTCGCTCAGTTGTGTCTGACTCTTTGAGACCCCATGGACAGTAGCCTACCAGGCTCCGCCATCCATGTGATTTTCCAGGCAAGAATACTAGAGTGGGCTGCCATTTCCTTCTCCAGGGGATCTTCCCAACCCAGGAATCGAGCCCAGGTCTCCTGCATTGCATACTGACGCTTTACCGTCTGAGCCACCAGGGAAGAGATACTAAGTCATCTCTAAAACTCAGTCTTAACCAATATTAAGTAGATAAGGGGGTCCAAGAACAAAAAAAGATTAGTAACAAACAATAAGAATGTTGTTTAGTGTCTATGTCATATCTGAAACTTTTGTGNGCCCAGGTCTCCTGCATTGCATACTGACGCTTTACCGTCTGAGCCACCAGGGAAGAGATACTAAGTCATCTCTAAAACTCAGTCTTAACCAATATTAAGTAGATAAGGGGGTCCAAGAACAAAAAAAGATTAGTAACAAACAATAAGAATGTTGTTTAGTGTCTATGTCATATCTGAAACTTTTGTGACCCCCCAAGGACAATAAAAAACGTGGGTTCTATTGCACATATAATTTCTAGTGCACATCTAACTTGTATTGTTCTACATATATATTTCATAACACAAGATTCCATAGTTTTGAGGCAGATCTAACCACACACAGTGGTAATCAAGCATTTTCATTAGAAATAATATGCCATGTACTGTTCTAGTCGCTGGTCATGAAATGAATAAAAATCAGTATTATACTTGCTTTTATGAAAACTATACCTTAGTAGAAGAGAGATAGTAATCACATAGTAATAATAATAAATTCAACATTAAAAACAATTGTCTTTAAAAATGTGGAGGAGGGAGAAAACACTATAAAATTTCTCACAAAAGGGTATATCTTGAACTTGGAAGACTGGAGGAACTGGGGGTGACAAACACTGTCTGACCTGTGACTTGAGCTCTGAAGAATGTCCTGGAGTTAATTAATGTATTTGGAGGAGATAAAGAGCTATTTTGCTCTTTCAGCTTGTAGAAACTTTAGGAATTCTGAAGGAGAGGAAAAATTTTTCCAAATCCCTTGTTTATGTCTTTTGAATCTTAAAACTCTGCTTTTCTTCCTAACATTTCTTTCCTGAAGAATGAATGTCTATAATATACTTTGAATTGGGAAAGGGAAGTGGAAAAGAGAAAAATTAAAACATTTGTCTTCAAAATATACTCTTAAGAGAGGAAAAAGGCAAGATACAAACTGTGAAAAAGTACCAGTGAAATACAACTAAAATAAAAGACGTGTATGTAGAGTAAATTTTAAAATGTCATTTATAAAATATAAAGTTTTAAAAATGAGCAAAACTTTAGAAAAGATTATTCACTGAAAGATATATTACTGACAAATAATTATTTAAATAGACTCTCAAAATAATTAGTTATTCAGTTCAGTTCAGTCGCTCTTGGATGTCCGATTCTTTGC
>SJYA01002364.1:695947-711824 GCA_006410615.1 Neotragus moschatus
TGAACTTATTATTTTTAAAAGATAATTATTTATTAACTTTTGGACAAATCTCAGAAAAAGGAGAACAAATCAAATAAATACATAAAATTTAAAATCTCTTAAACTTTCTGCCCCTTCTCAATCACTCTTACCCACAAATTCAGAAAGAAAATATATACCTGAAATACTAACTTAAATGAATACTTTACTGCTAGTTATGGTTCCACGTCAAACTGTGAAGTCAAATGCATGAGTTTGAGTAGGCCACAATACAAGTTTCTATTGTCCAAANTAAAATCTCTTAAACTTTCTGCCCCTTCTCAATCACTCTTACCCACAAATTCAGAAAGAAAATATATACCTGAAATACTAACTTAAATGAATACTTTACTGCTAGTTATGGTTCCATGTCAAACTCTGAAGTCAAATGCATGAGTTTGAGTAGGCCACAATACAAGTTTCTATTGTCCAAATTAGGCAGAATGGTAGAATCAAATCAAGTAAAACATTTTTTTTTTTCTCCCTACATCTACTCCAACCTCGAATGGAATTTCAGATTTTAACCAATGGAAGCAAGAGGCACGCAAGGAAACCATAGTAACCCATAAGAAGAAGAGAGAACAGAAGCCTGAAAGACAGAACAAAAGAGCATTTGTCTAACAACTACAGCCCAGTATGTTGGAGCGGAGAGCTTGGTGCTGCGGTAGTGATTCAGAATATCGGTTCTGCAGTTGTACTGCTCAAACAAAAGGATATATGACTTTGTTCAAGTTACAAAACCACTTTCAGAATTGGTCTCCTCAATTATAAAATAGGGATCACTCAAACAGTTACCTCATAGGGTTATGTGAGGACACTTTAAGATAATGCAAGGAATGCACCTACACAGCTTCCTACCACCTAACAATTGCTTAATAACTATTAGTCATTATTAACTTAGCCTCCAGCTGTCTCACGTTCTGTGGAAATAAGAGTGATAGAGAAACAGAGCTATGGCTTGTGTTCTTAGAGAAATTCCTTGTCCATTTTAAAGAAATGAGAAGTCTATAGAAGACTCGTGTAAGGAAGGCATGAAAGAAGCAGGGAAGTTGGAGGGGTGTTGGTGTATTAGAACATTCATGTGTTCATCAATTGTTTATTGGCAGTCCACACTGTTTAGATGTTGGAATTCATTCAGGAAAACAAACAAAAATCCCTACCTGCTGGAGTTTAAATTACAGCGTAATGAAATAAAAAAGCAAGTACGTGAAATATAATATTTTCCAGGGCTAATATGGGGAGACAGTGGAAATAGTGTCAGACTTTATTTTTTTCGGCTCCAAAATCACTGTAGATGGTGATTGCAGCCATGAAATTAAAAGACGCTTACTCCTTGGAAGAAAAGTTATGACCAACCTAGATAGCGTACTCAAAAGCAGAGACATTACTTTGCTGACTAAGGTCCGTCTAGTCAAGGCTAGGGTTTTTCCAGTATGGTTTCTCATGTATGGATGTGAGAGTTGGACTGTGAAGAAGGCTGAGCGCTGAAGAATTGATGCTTTTGAACTGTGGTGTTGAAGAAGACTCCTGAGAGTCCCTTGGACTGCAAGGAGATCCAACCAGTCCATTCTGAAGGAGATCGGCCCTGGGATTTCTTTGGAGGGAATGATGCTGAAGCTGAAACTCCAGTACTTTGGCCACCTCATGCGAAGAGTTGACTCATTGGAAAAGACTCTGATGCTGGGAGGGATTGGGGGCAGGAGGAGAAGGGGACGACAGAGGGTGAGATGGCTGGATGGCATCACTGACTCAATGAGTGTGAGTCTGAGTGAATTCCAGGAGTTGGTGATGGAGAGGGAGGCCTGGCGTGTTGCGATTCATGGGGTCGCAATGAGTCAGACATGACTGAGCGACTGAACTGAACTGAACTGAACTGAAGAGAAAAAGCAAACTATAGTAAAGAGATGTCAAGCAAAATACATATATTCAACATACAGAGTGGCTGGAAAAGTTGTCACTGAAAGGCAGCATCTGAAGACTTCAGGAAGGAAAGAAAAAAAAAAAAGGATATCATTAAGGATGAGCTGCCATTCACTGAATTGTGGAACATGGGGGCAGAGCAGACTGGAACTAGGAGAGGCACTTGTGGGATGGGTAACACCTAGTTGAATGAGGGTGAGAAATAGAGACATCAGAATCCTTAACCAAGAAGAAACACTTTGTTTGCTTTCCCTCCCCATGTCATATTCACTTCAGAATAGATGGCCAGGTTTTGGTTTTGAACCACAGAATTGAAATTTTAGGTTCAAAGCTTTGATGCAACAATATAAAAAGAAAATAGAACTTCATAAACTAAAAGTCTTAAGAGAGCAATCATGTCTCCAGCTCTATAGTCTCATCACTTAATTGATCTTTAATCTCTCNTGAAATTTTAGGTTCAAAGCTTTGATGCAACAATATAAAAAGAAAATAGAACTTCATAAACTAAAAGTCTTAAGAGAGCAATCATGTCTCCAGCTCTATAGTCTCATCACTTAATTGATCTTTAATCTCTCTAGTCATTAATTCAATAAATAATTCTGGAGTGCTCTCTTCATTCTAAGGAATGTGAAAAGGATTTATATGTAGAGATAAACAAAACAACTACAGTTGTTACTCTTATTAGAGCTTACCCAACTCACTGGGGATATGTATGTGGATATATGTGTGTGTGTTAATCATTAAATAATTCTAAGTCAAGGAACTTTGCCCTCTTATTTTGTTAAGATGCATCAATATGTCAGTTGGTTAAGTGCTCAGAGCAGTCATTGTTATAAGTGATTAGCTCTGTGGATGTGTACAATGGGAATCTTAAAAATAGACTTTGAAAGTGTAGTGGAAAATGATTTTTCACAGTAAATGAGAAATATAATGTTACATTTACAAGACTGTATTACAGCATTCATCGTTAATCTCAAGATTTATGAAAACACTTCAAAGATCCAACCACCAAATAGTAGCTTAGGACCACTTAAGGATGAGCTAACATAAAGGATATTCCTAAGATAGCAATAAATTTTAAAAAATGTTTTATTAGAATTTAAATACAAAAATCTTCAGTTCAGAAAGCAGTGTTATTTTTCAGCTTTCTTTTTTCTTAACAGTTATAAGTTCAATGTGGTTAGAAGCATACTTACTAATTAAATAAGTTTTAAATTAATAGCAGAAGTACCTGAAACAGTATTCATAACAAAACAATCTAGAAACAAAATGACTGATCTGTTTGTATTAATATATGTGCTGAAGTAGATAAAATTTTTTGCATATTTACCTTCCATACATACTAATGAAACTCTCTATTTTAAACAGTATTTTAATAATATTAATAGTATATTAAAATAACCTGCATTTTCACAGATACACACATATGTGTGTGTGTGTGTACCTATAAGTTATAAAAAAAAGAACATTAGTAGGTTTTAATTTAAACTTGATTTTATATCAATAATCTGGACACATTCACAGATTATGGTTATATTAGGATATAACTTTTCTATATTGTCAGCTTTCTTTTCTAAAATCATTTTGGAAAAATTAAAAAACTGTATATCAATATTTAAAACAGATTGTGTTATACTAATCCTATGTATTGCTCATATCTACCTCATAGACATACTTGCATTTTTATAAACCACTACCAGATTTATGCCTCTTTTCTTGTTCCATGCATTTATCACAAGAATAAATCTGTTTGTAGAATGAAAATTTTTTTTCTGCCCTAAGGCTCCTACTTGGAGAAGGAAATGGCAACCCACTCCAGTATTCTTGCCTAGAGAATCCCAGGGACGGGGGAGCCTGGTGGGCTGCCGTCTATGGGGTTGCACAGAGTCAGACACGACTGAAGCGACTTAGCAGCAGCAAGGCTCCTACTTAACCCCAGAATTTTTAGTAAAATACCCACATTATGCTGTGAATCCTGGAGACTTGAGGGAGCTCTAAATTTTCCTGAAACATTGAAAAGTAAAGATCAGATATTCACTTTTTTAGCCTGTTTTTACATGGGTATCTAACATTAAGCAGATGAATTTGAACCAGCCTTTGAATAGAAAGATAATAGTCTATGATTACCTTTATAGAGTAAAGGGAAATATGGCAAGTAGGAGGAGAAGGGGATGACAGAAGACGAGATGGTAGGACGGCATCAATGACCCAATGGACACGAGGTTAAACAAGGTCCAAGAGGTGGTGAAGGACAGGGAAGCCTGACGTGCTGCAGTCCATGGGGTCGCAAAGAGTGAGACAAAACTGAGTGACTGAACAGCAACAACTCTATGATCACTTAAATTTTGCATCTAGAAATGTATGCAATAGCATTTAAGTTTATAGGAGCCACTAATAGAGATAACAGTGATATACATGAAGGTTGGTTTCCATTTACCTGTGTGATAGATTTTTCAAATATAACCACAACATATTTAGGTATGTTTGAAAAATCCATCTCACAAGCCATTCTATAATGTGACCTAAACATTCCATCACTATTGAAAGCTTCTGGCTTGACTGTAACCAGTAGAATGGCGTGAAAGGGATATTATGTGATTTCTGAGACCATATTATACATAATAACTCCACTTCTGCTGATCCAAAAGGCTTCTGGCTTTTTTGAAGCCTATAGCTTCCATGTGAGGAGGCCAACTGTTCTGAGGCCACAAAGCTTTGAGGAACCCCATGTAGGCTCACATAGAAAAACACGTGGAGAAGTATCAAAAGGTAATTTGAGACAACATGAAGAGAAAGAGATGCTGGCTAGCTGCCCTAGCTTGTTACACTTCGAGATATGCCATCAGCTTTATGTAGCTGCCTGAAAGATTCCAAACCAGAACAGTTGAACTATGTCTGGATTTCTGACTTACCGAAATGGAGTGATAAATATATGACACAATCCACTATGTTTGGGGGTATTTTATTATTCAGAAAAAGATAAACAGAAAGAGAATCAACTGAACAAAAAAGCTTCAAATATTGCTTAATTAAAAGTATAAATTAAAAATGAAACAAAATTTTCTCCCCTAAACTGCCATATCCATCACTTACCATAGCCTAATTTCTGATGGAATTATATGTGAGAAGTCCCTAGTCAGGGTTTCCTTAGGACTCCTATCTGATGTTTATGCTGCAAACTCTAAAATATATATGTTTCTAACCTTCTGTGAAACCTTCTGAGGTATTATTCTTAGTTAGATATTCCCTCTGTTTGATAAACCCCTGATGTTGAGCCTCAGACAACTGTCATGCAAGGGAAAGCATTTTTATTTTGCTTGCTGGGATCACCTGCTTTTCTTTCTAATTCTCTTTAGCTTCTCTTTACTTATCAGAGAATTATTTACTGTCTCCTTTGTGGCTTCCGTCATTCTTTGACTCCTACTCTTTTCTATGGCACACTAAGTATTATGAACATGTTCTATTTAATAAACTTCATGTATAGTGTTTTGATAAAGGAACACTAGATTTTTCTCACCTGTATTCTTTTCATTTGGGCTTCTCAGGTAGCACATTGTTAAAGAATTTGCCTGTCAATGCAGGAGGCACAAGAGACTTGGGTTCAATCCCTGGGTTGGGAAGATCCCCCTGGAGGAGGAGATGGCAACCTACTCCAGCATTCTTGCCTGGGAAATCTCATGGACAGAGGAGCCTGGCAGGCTACAGTCCATGAGGATTGCAAAGAGTTGGACATCACTGAGTGATTTTCACTTTTTTTCTCCAGGATGGCAGGCCTATTTTCTGTTATGAAACCCACATTGTGTTTGCTTGTCTTCAAGTGAGCTCTCTAAGGACCCACTAGCTTGTCTTGCCTCTGATACTGTCTAGACAAAGCTGAAGCACATTCGCACCTTCATACTATCTTCTGTTACCTTTTTGCTATGAAATTGTGCTACCATCCATGTACACCTGTCCAGTAGAAGGGCTATCTCTAGTTCTGGATGTGTTCTAGTAGTTTATGCAAGATAAAGAACATTTTATCATCTAGCTAATAATATACTTTTCCATTATTAAAAGAGCTTTTTTGGATACCTTTGTTCTTTTCAATAGACTCGGATGTGTCAGAAACTGGTATTGAGTTTTAAATGTCTGACAACTTAGCTTGAGCTAATAGAGAAATCTTTGGTAAAGTATATAGAGACTCTTTGTGGCAAACAGATTGGAATATACATGGGTAGACAGTAAGGAAGATGCAGATACAGAAAGTGTGAGGCATTACAAGCCCAGTCTCCATGTGAGCCTGTGCAGTGGAACATAACGGGGCAACTCTTCTCCCGTGCATGTCAGAGGATGTCTGCTGCCACTAAGGCACAGAGGCCAGGGTATGTCAGGAAGCCCTGGGAGACACAATCAAATGAGTCCATTCTGCTTTCTCAACTCTGCAGTTCTGCACATACCACGCGGGTCTCTACGAAAGGCGACAGTCATTTTCAGATCTAAACCATCTCCTGTGGAACCCATCACCCAGGGAAATAAGCCCCTGAGTGTGTGGAGCCGGTAGCACTGGGAACCTCCAGAACAGCTAAATGTCATTTGAAACCCAGTGAACAAAGAGTTCATTCTTCAGAAACTTATTACTAGCAGACTCCATTAAAGCGCAAAAGATACAGCTGCTCATGTTGGTGCTAAACTTGGTATTAGTTTTGTTTGCTAAATTCTGAAGATTACGTCCAAATTTTTCAGGTATTTTTTCTGTCTTCATGAAATCTCCTTTTAGTTGGGCTTTCTTCTTGCTTTATATAGGGTGTTTACATACAATTTTATTATAAATTCATATTTTGTGAGCAGCGTAGATATTATTTATAAATTTAACCTAATTACTGAGATTCCTAAGGACAAAATTAAAAGCTACAATCATTTGATTGCTATATTAAACTGAAATATAGGATGTTGAAATATCATTATGGGAAGCACCAAATTATTCCCAAATCTTTTTTTCTTTATATCCCTAACAGAAATGAAGCAGAAGTTTACATTCAGTAAGACTTAAGTACACAGAAGTCTAGATGCTTTTGTGTTAGGAAAGTCTTGCTAAAATACATAGGGTTTTAACGGCACAAAAATAGAAAATAAGATTTCAGTTTTAGATTTATCAATATAGATAATAAGTTGTTACACATGGGTTTAAAGAGTAATTGACTTAAGTAATAATATATCTTGAAAAAGTAAACATGAAAAATGATTTTATTATTTGTATTACATTCTTGACAAATGACATTGATAAGAGAACAACAAGAATGAGGTGAAAATTGGAAGAATATTTATGGCAATTTTAAGTGCCTTGAAAAGTTGATCTGAATTGCTTGCATCAAAGAGAAAATAGACTCTTTAATGATCACTTCCCTGACAACTAACAGTAACATCATTTTTAGCTATGACGGCTAAAATTAGATACCTTCCTCTTGGAAATATGCATTCCCTGACAACAGTGCAGGATGACAGCCTTCACCTTGTGATAAGAGGGAGAAATAATTCATCTTTAAATGAGCAATTTCTGTGATAAAGGGAAAAAAGAAAACATTACTTAAGATGGATTTGATGGCAGAATAACAAAAAATAGTGCCATGCTAATTACTTTAGCAATATTTAGTGAAATGTTTGCTTTGATTTTTAAAAGATGGAGTAATACAATTTTCAAGATACTTATTAGGATTATTTATACTGAGAAAAGATCTTTCTTGGTGACAAAAGGGCCTTAACAACTTGTGAAAAATTATGCTTAGTTGAAGAAAATACACAATAGAATCTACTTGTTAGAAGTGCAAACAAATTATTTTTAAACTGCTTCCTTAAGGCTGTTAGCTGTTGATAACTAAACTGGCAGGCCCACGCCATGATCATTTCCCAGGCAGAGCAAAGCTATACTATGAGACCTTGTCAGGCCATCCATCATAGCTTGTCACCTGAAGACATAAATAAAAATTCAGCATTTCCCCAGATCTATCAGAAGACTGGTATGTCTATTTAGAGTCCCCATGGAAGAATTATGGCTTAAATTCAGCCTTTTAAAATGTATACATTAGTACCAGCACAGACATAGAGTCAACATTCATTTTGCACACTTAAAACAAAGTGTACCTAGAAAATTAGGTCCAAAGTGAGAGAAATAGCTATAAAAATATTAAGTTAAAAGCCTCTAATTTTATAAATCATGGTAATTTGACAGATCAATGTGTTAATGGGAAGAAATTGCATCTATTATAATTATATAGAATCACTGAAATGTCACAGGAAAAAGGCAGAAAATTTCCTTTCTGTTCTTTTGGAATATTTTGTTAAAACATACCCTAAGTAGAAGTATGACTTAGAGAATTACTCTGGAATAAGAGTTTACATTTTTTTTTTACTCTACAGGGTGACATAGTAAATATTTTAGGTTTTGGAGGCCATATATAATCCCTTCACACATTCTTCTTTGACTTTATTTTACAATTCTTAACTATATGAAAACTATTCCTAGTTAATCAAAAGTACACTAAAAGTAGAGTCCACAGGCCAACTTTGAACCATGGGTCATAATTTGCAGACCTCTGTTCTAGAAAATAGACAAATACTTATTTCTTTAATAAAAAGGAACAATTTTATAATTTACAAGACTTCATTTTTGCTTTTGCTGTGATTATTTTTCAAACAACAAAGAATTTTATAAAAATACACCATCACTTATGGTATGACAAAAGTAATTATCAGATACCACTCCTGGAATGTGAGTGCATTTTAAAATGAATTGGCATTTTGGGCTATACTTATGCATTTTCAAAGGGAGATTTTAATACAAGTTAGATGCTACTCCAGGTGAATATTGTCACTTAAAGTGGTACAGATAGAGGTTTAAAGAAAAACATTAAATTTAGCAGAATGCCAAAAGCAGTTGTTCGAAATAATCCTGGCAGCACTTCAGATATGTGTATCTTAGTGTGGGACTCCAAGTCATCTCTTTTAACGTGTGTCAATTTTACTGACAACAGAAAATCAACAAGAAAATAAACTTTGAATTTTTAATTCCTTTTAAATCTCTCTCTCTCTTGCTGTATGCATATGTGTGTGTGTGTGTCTATGCATATATATGTATGTATGTATGTTTCTCATAGTTGCCTGAAAGATAAAGAATGATCAGCCTTGTTAGATATGTCAAGGGGTGAAAAGAGATCATTGCTAGGGTAAAGATAAAGTTTTATATCTACAGGTAAAAAAGAATAGAACAATTATTATGAGATGCAGGGCAATTATTGAAATTATCTTTGCTATTTTGGGGGAGCTCCAAAATCACTGCAGATGGTGACTGCAGCCACAAAATTAAAAGACGTTTACTCCTTGGAAGAAAAGTTATCACCAACCTAGATAGCATATTCAAAAGCAGAGACACTACTTTGCCGACTAAGGTCCGTCTAGTCAAGGCTATGGTTTTTCCTGTGGTCATGTACGGAAGGCTGAGCGCCGAAGAATCAATGCTTTTGAACTATGGTGTTGGAGAAGACTCTAAAGAGTCCCTTGGCCTGCAAGGGGATNAATGTAGCAGAATGTGCTGATAACCTGTCACAAATTTTGTAGTTTTAAATTTAAGCAGGTTTTTATTCTTGATTCAGAAGTTATGTTCAAAATGTCCTTACCTAATCTCTAATTGGATTAGGCATTCCCTTCCTTATCCACCTATGTTCTGTTTCACCACCTCACTTTTTGGTTTATCACAGAAGTCTCCTTTTTCTACCCTGAGCCAAAACTCCGACATGGACTTTCCTTTACAAAACCCCCTGGAAGAATGTTGCATTTACTTCTTTGGAAGAACTTTCTCATATTGCTGCAGCATGACAGCTGCTCTGGTCTCTAAACTTGAAATTCATAGAAGAGACTGCCTCAGTCATTAAAATCACTGAAGTACAGTCGAATATGGATTGGGACAGGTAGTGAAACAGCACCTAAATAGCATTATAGAAAGGAGGAATGGAAAGGAAAGAAAGAAAGCAACTGAGAAAGAAAGGAATTGAGCAAAAGATTGAGAGGAAGGGTGAGAAACTGATTAAGAGAAAAACTGTCCAAGATTTTATGGAGAAGTAAAACACACACATAGAGACATAAGGGAGAGTGAGATGGCATATTGAGGGTGGATGATGCTGCTGGGTTAAAAAGGGAATCTTCAATGCTGCACAATCTATCTCAACTCACCCACACACCCTCAGTGGGCAGATCTCCACCATAAGATATTATTCTCAAAGGCTTTCCTTTCTTCATTCAATGTTGAAAAAAATCACTTAGAGGATTCAATTTTGATATCTTAAGTAATTATCTAAATACATTAAGAGACTTCATGGGAATTAGGCCCATTTTTCACCAGAATTTAGGGCGCGCAAACCACTTTCCTAGAGAGACCATAAATGTTATCATTTTATTTATTTTCCCTACAGATTGCCTAACAAATTGGGACCCTACTTGAGGCAGGTCTAAATTATTTTTGTTGAATCTTTTGATGCCCATTATGTAAAATACACTAAGCTTCTGTCAGATTTCAATTAATGAGACAAGCTACTTCTGGTCATAAAACATTGTTTCTCATCTCTAGTAATGAACCAGAATCATTCAATTGCTAATCTATGTATTTACTGATTAATTTGTTGATTCAAAATAATTGTGGAACAATCTTGTGATGGTAGGTATGGTTCTACCTTCTAGGGACCAGAGTGACAAGCAAGACAAATTGTGTCCTCATGGAGCTAAAATTCTAACTGAAAATAAGCAATACAATTTCATGCATAGATAAACTCTATGATGGACTAGGATGTGGGTTAGAAGCAGATGGGAAGGGATACCACTTTAAATAATTCCACCAGGAAAACTTCTCTGGAGGAGGGACATTTGAGGAAGTACAGGAAGATGGTAAGTTAATGAGATATGGCCAATAAAGGAGGTGAGCATCCTAGAGAGAAAGCCCAGGAAGAAGAAAAATCTCTCAGAGGGTAAGAACATGTCATGTTTGAAGGAAAACTAACAAGTAAGTGTGGCTAGAGCTGAGGGAGGAGAGAGTAGTGATTGAAGATGGGTTTAGTTAAGTATCCTGCAGGACTTGTGAATACCTGGGTTCTACTCTGTGATAAAAGCTATTGGAAAATTGGGGCATGTGGAGGAGTGCCATGATAACATTTAAGTCTTAAATTAAAATAAAAAATCTCAAGTGGAACATTTATGTTAACTTGCTTATGGGATAGTTATGCAGTCAAGCTCTGGGCAACAGTGTTGACCCAGGGAAATGAAACAAGATATTACATTAAACCAAGTAAATGAAAACAGTCATTGAACTGGGGAAGAGGGGGCTGTGTAAGGTGCTGAAGAGTAGCCAACTGGGAAACCTTGATAATAAATGTTATGGGTAACAGGAGGGAAAGAGGAGTCAATAATATGTATTTCCCTGGGCAAAACAGAGGATGGAGGCAAAACTCTTGAGAAGGTAAACTTTGAGCATAGGTGAAGATCGTTTTCGGAGGGGAATTGTGATTTTATTTTGGACTTACTAATTTTGAGATTTCCATCCATTACCCATTAGAATTAAGAACTTAGTGACAATCTCTGGACTAGAGACTTCAGGGTTATCAATATAATATTCATAGGAATATTCAATGCTACATAAGAGAAAAAGAGTGGATGTATTCAGAGAAAAAATAGATGCCCTGGTATTGAGTTCTAGTTTATTCCAACTTCAAATAATAGGAAAGACAAAAGAGAAGCTTCCAGAGGAAATGGATGAGGATCAACAAATACAATAAGAAAAAAATCTAAGCAGATGGTTATCTCCAGCCAAGAGTATACATGTTAAAAAAAATAGGAGTTTTCTGTTTCCAGGAGATGGCACACTAGTGTATAGAGAAAATCCTCCCAGGGAAGATCCTTCTAAGTGATGGACATAATACTTTAAACAAAGCTGTTTTGAAGGCAAAACAGAGCAATGGTAATGTTAGGGAAACAACCAGATGCCAGAAATGACAAAATAGCTGCATTCCACAAACATAACCTAACACCGGAGCTGGTGTTTTCCTTCAAAATATCCTTCGAATCCCTGGTGGCCTGGAGCCTCTCTTGACGAGCACAGTAGAAGAGGCAAAATACAGATTAAGAAGAAAATGGAACCAGAGATCCCATAGTGTCAGGACCCCCGTAGTTGAACTCAGGGATCAATGACCCTCAAGTGAAGACTTTCCTATCTCACCCTTGTTTTGAGTAAAAGCATGGATAATAATAGAGCCTCTGTTGATAAGTCCTACCACACACCAGTGTTCACTCTAAATTCCTTGTGTCCTGAAAAGTTAAGAATTGATGTTAATAAGTTTTTGTGGTGGGGGGTTGTTATATCATCAGGCTCAAGGCCAGTGTCTGGCAGAAATAACACCCTGATCTTTTCGCAAAGAACACATTTTAGAAATATAGTTACAAGATATTACACAGAATAAACAGAGTTTCAATGAGTATGAACTGACACTCAAACCACATTAAAAATATCTGGAAACCTTGATGTCAAGGAATGCTGAAAGGCTGGTCACAGAGATGTTGAATCCTTGGAAAAGAGTATTTTCTCTCTGATTGTGAAGAGGAAACCTTGACAGGAGTGAGTTCAGGGAGAATGAAGGTTGAATTTTTTTCCTATGGCTGCTGGAATAAATTACTGCAAATTCAGGGGGTTGTTACAGTTCAGGAGTTCAGAAGTCCAAAGAAGGTTTCATAAATGAAGGGATAAAAACCAAGCTGTTGACAGGAGGAGGCTCTAGGGGAGAAGATGTTTTCCCACCATTTCCAGTGTCTACCAACAGCCTGAAATTCTCTTAGAGTCCCTCTTGCCATCTTGACTGCCTTAGTTTCCACACTTGTGTCTTTTCCTCTGCCTCTTCTCCTTCCCTCGTCCACCTTTTAAGGACTCCACTGATTACATGGGTGGTGATGCTGTGGTAAAAGAATCTGCCTGCCAACGCAGGGGATGTAAGAGAGTTCTATCCTTGGGAAGGAAAGATGCCCTGGAGTGGGAAAAGGCAACCCACCCCAGTATTCTTGCCTGGAGAATCCCGTGGACAGAGAAGCCTGATGGGTTACAGTCTATGGGGTCACAAAGGTCAGACATGACTGAGTACACACATACATGGATTACATTGGGACCACCCAGATAATGTAGGCTTATCTCCCTGTCTTAAACTACTTAATCTAATCACCTTTGTAGTATTCCCTTTTTCCAAATAAGAAAACATATCTACAGGTTCCAAGGATTAGGGCATGGACATTTGTGGGAAATGATTATTCTGTCTTCTATAGATAATGGAGGCCGAAGCTGAAAAATCAAAGAAATGTTTTTCTGTATATATTTTTAAAAACAAGAGTAATATTTTAGTTCTTAGTATATTTTTAAATTGATATATTTAGGAATGATTATCTTTAAGTCAGATCTATATCAGTTCAGTCACTCAGTCAGGTTTGACTCTTTGTGACTGCATGGACTACAGCATGCCAGGCTTCCCTGTCCATCACCAACTCTCAGAGATTACTCAAACTCTTGTCCATTGAATCAATGATGCCATTCAATCATCTCATCCTCTGTTGTCCCCTTCTCTTCCTGCCTTCAATCTTTCCCAGCATCAGAACTTTTCCAGTGAGTCAATTCTTTGCATCAGGTGGCCAAAGTACTGGAGTTTCTGCTTCAGCATCAGTCCTTCCAATGAATATTCAGGACTGATTTCCTTTAGGATGGACTAGTTGGATCTCTTTGCAGTCCAAGGGACTCTCAATAGTCTTCTCCAACACCACAGTTCAAAAGCAGAAGTTCTTCAGTTGTCAGCATTCTTTACAGTCCAGCTCTCACATCCACACATGACTACTGGAAAAACCACAACTTTGACTATACAGACCTTTTGCAGAAAAGTGGTGTCTCTGCTTTTTAATATGCTGTCCAAGCTAGTCATAGCTTTTCTTTCAAGGAGCAAATGTCTTTTAATTTCATGGCTGCAGTCACAATCTGCAGTGATTTTGGAGCCCCAGAAAATAAAATCTGATTTATAAAATAATTATAATTATCAGTTTGAGAGTTGAAAGGATGATGCAGGTGAGAGACATATCTGCAGGAATACCGTCTTTAAGTAGATAAGAGGAGGTGGAAGACAATGCAAGAGTCAGAGAATGGCATGAACTGGAATGGGACAATTCATAAAGTACAGCTATCAGAGGAAAGTTTGGTTATCACAATCTATTTGGTGCTGATAAGATAAGATACAGATATGACCTGATTGCTTCTATTGCTTCAGTAAAAAAAGAAGCAAGATTATTAGTAAAATTTGATATATTATTGAAGTTAGCTTAAAATGTAAAGAGATAACAGAATTGCTCAAAATAAAGTTATTGTCAGGAAACCAAGAACAAGAAAAATCTTAAGACCTTCCAAATTCCAAGTGTCTTTTCCAAGATGAAATATAGAGCCAAGAGTCAGGGATTTAGTGGTAATTATACTGAAGAATAGAGAGCGTAGAAGCCAGTCAAGGAATTTTGGCATGACCAGCAGAATGTATTGCCTGAATTAGAAACGTACAGGATAAAAAAGACAATAAGAAATAAAGAAAAGTTTGCATGCACAAAAAATGTTTGATTTAAAAGGTGACTGGTTTTTGAAAGACTAGACTCTGTACCTTCATTTATCTCATTGCTCTCTTATATGCAGATCTGAAGTCCTACAAAATGTACCTTCTAAAATATTTTGATTCAGCTTTTTGTGTCAGCATTCTTATTGTGGTATATTTTAGCAAGTAAAACTTTCACTTTTGGCAGTAAAATATTTGGAATTAATATCCTGGCTCTTTCATTTACTAACATTGATATTTGCACCTTAAGAATATGAGCTATAATAGTAATTATTACTATCATCATACTTATTATTAAAATAGTAGTAGTTGTCAATGATGTAATAGTCTTTGCAGCAAGAATAATTAAGACCTTTTCTTTTACTGTCTACAATACAGCAATTTCCAACCGGTTCTCCAGAATCACTTTTCTGTGCTGAAAAATGGAGCCTGAACAATTTTTCTAACAACAGAAGCAGCAAGAATAGTAAAAGTACTAAACCATAAAATATACCAAAAACTTTATATTAAAAACATTTACTTAGACACTTTACATATAGTTATTCATTTAATCCCCTACAAAACACTAATAGTGTTGGGTTAGCACCATTAATTCTCTTATTTCCTTGTTGAGATATTTTAGGCTTAAAGATATAAATAACTCTCCAAGGTTATGCAGCTAGCTGAGTATGTTACACAACCATCACAGTAAGTCCCTATTCCTTATAAAATAGTTTAAGTGCTGTGCTTATTTGCGCAATTGTGTCCGACTCTTTGTGACCACTTGGACTGTAGGCTGCAAGGCTCCTCTGTCCATGAGGATTCTCCAGGCAAGAATACTGGAGTGGGTTGCCATGCCTTCCTCCAGGGGATCTTTCCGATACAGGAATTGAACCCAGGTCTCTCATCTTACAGGTGGATTCTTTATCATCTGAGCCACCAGGGAAGCCAAGCTGAAGGAAAAACCAAAGTTGAGAAATATGTGATGCTTTTGCCTTGACTCCCAGAAAAGGAGATACCTTATACTTTGTTTTTACTGACCTCCAGGATGAAAAAGAATACAACGGTGAACCTGTATGAACTTTCTGTTTTTGAGTTACATGCAGAGAGAAAAAACATTTTCTCCCCTAAAACAGTATTGAAGAAATAGAGCAAAGATATTTGCTTTACAGACAGTTTCTGACTTAAACATGGTTTGACTTATGATTTTCAGATTTTATCAGAGTACCAGAGCAGTATATAGTCAGTAGAAACTATACTTCAAATTTTGAATTTAGATTATTTCCCAGGCTAGCGATATGTGGTATAATTTTCTCTCGTGA
>SJYA01002364.1:713587-751056 GCA_006410615.1 Neotragus moschatus
CCAGTAATCTTGCCTGGAGAATCCCGTGGACAGAGAAGCCTGATGGGTTACAGTCTATGGGGTCACAAAGGTCAGACATGACTGAGTACACACATACATGGATTACATTGGGACCACCCAGATAATGTAGGCTTATCTCCCTGTCTTAAACTACTTAATCTAATCACCTTTGTAGTATTCCCTTTTTCCAAATAAGAAAACATATCTACAGGTTCCAAGGATTAGGGCATGGACATTTGTGGGAAATGATTATTCTGTCTTCTATAGATAATGGAGGCCGAAGCTGAAAAATCAAAGAAATGTTTTTCTGTATATATTTTTAAAAACAAGAGTAATATTTTAGTTCTTAGTATATTTTTAAATTGATATATTTAGGAATGATTATCTTTAAGTCAGATCTATATCAGTTCAGTCACTCAGTCAGGTTTGACTCTTTGTGACTGCATGGACTACAGCATGCCAGGCTTCCCTGTCCATCACCAACTCTCAGAGATTACTCAAACTCTTGTCCATTGAATCAATGATGCCATTCAATCATCTCATCCTCTGTTGTCCCCTTCTCTTCCTGCCTTCAATCTTTCCCAGCATCAGAACTTTTCCAGTGAGTCAATTCTTTGCATCAGGTGGCCAAAGTACTGGAGTTTCTGCTTCAGCATCAGTCCTTCCAATGAATATTCAGGACTGATTTCCTTTAGGATGGACTAGTTGGATCTCTTTGCAGTCCAAGGGACTCTCAATAGTCTTCTCCAACACCACAGTTCAAAAGCAGAAGTTCTTCAGTTGTCAGCATTCTTTACAGTCCAGCTCTCACATCCACACATGACTACTGGAAAAACCACAACTTTGACTATACAGACCTTTTGCAGAAAAGTGGTGTCTCTGCTTTTTAATATGCTGTCCAAGCTAGTCATAGCTTTTCTTTCAAGGAGCAAATGTCTTTTAATTTCATGGCTGCAGTCACAATCTGCAGTGATTTTGGAGCCCCAGAAAATAAAATCTGATTTATAAAATAATTATAATTATCAGTTTGAGAGTTGAAAGGATGATGCAGGTGAGAGACATATCTGCAGGAATACCGTCTTTAAGTAGATAAGAGGAGGTGGAAGACAATGCAAGAGTCAGAGAATGGCATGAACTGGAATGGGACAATTCATAAAGTACAGCTATCAGAGGAAAGTTTGGTTATCACAATCTATTTGGTGCTGATAAGATAAGATACAGATATGACCTGATTGCTTCTATTGCTTCAGTAAAAAAAGAAGCAAGATTATTAGTAAAATTTGATATATTATTGAAGTTAGCTTAAAATGTAAAGAGATAACAGAATTGCTCAAAATAAAGTTATTGTCAGGAAACCAAGAACAAGAAAAATCTTAAGACCTTCCAAATTCCAAGTGTCTTTTCCAAGATGAAATATAGAGCCAAGAGTCAGGGATTTAGTGGTAATTATACTGAAGAATAGAGAGCGTAGAAGCCAGTCAAGGAATTTTGGCATGACCAGCAGAATGTATTGCCTGAATTAGAAACGTACAGGATAAAAAAGACAATAAGAAATAAAGAAAAGTTTGCATGCACAAAAAATGTTTGATTTAAAAGGTGACTGGTTTTTGAAAGACTAGACTCTGTACCTTCATTTATCTCATTGCTCTCTTATATGCAGATCTGAAGTCCTACAAAATGTACCTTCTAAAATATTTTGATTCAGCTTTTTGTGTCAGCATTCTTATTGTGGTATATTTTAGCAAGTAAAACTTGCACTTTTGGCAGTAAAATATTTGGAATTAATATCCTGGCTCTTTCATTTACTAACATTGATATTTGCACCTTAAGAATATGAGCTATAATAGTAATTATTACTATCATCATACTTATTATTAAAATAGTAGTAGTTGTCAATGATGTAATAGTCTTTGCAGCAAGAATAATTAAGACCTTTTCTTTTACTGTCTACAATACAGCAATTTCCAACCGGTTCTCCAGAATCACTTTTCTGTGCTGAAAAATGGAGCCTGAACAATTTTTCTAACAACAGAAGCAGCAAGAATAGTAAAAGTACTAAACCATAAAATATACCAAAAACTTTATATTAAAAACATTTACTTAGACACTTTACATATAGTTATTCATTTAATCCCCTACAAAACACTAATAGTGTTGGGTTAGCACCATTAATTCTCTTATTTCCTTGTTGAGATATTTTAGGCTTAAAGATATAAATAACTCTCCAAGGTTATGCAGCTAGCTGAGTATGTTACACAACCATCACAGTAAGTCCCTATTCCTTATAAAATAGTTTAAGTGCTGTGCTTATTTGCGCAATTGTGTCCGACTCTTTGTGACCACTTGGACTGTAGCCTGCCAGGCTCCTCTGTCCATGAGGATTCTCCAGGCAAGAATACTGGAGTGGGTTGCCATGCCTTCCTCCAGGGGATCTTTCCGATACAGGAATTGAACCCAGGTCTCTCATCTTACAGGTGGATTCTTTATCATCTGAGCCACCAGGGAAGCCAAGCTGAAGGAAAAACCAAAGTTGAGAAATATGTGATGCTTTTGCCTTGACTCCCAGAAAAGGAGATACCTTATACTTTGTTTTTACTGACCTCCAGGATGAAAAAGAATACAACGGTGAACCTGTATGAACTTTCTGTTTTTGAGTTACATGCAGAGAGAAAAAACATTTTCTCCCCTAAAACAGTATTGAAGAAATAGAGCAAAGATATTTGCTTTACAGACAGTTTCTGACTTAAACATGGTTTGACTTATGATTTTCAGATTTTATCAGAGTACCAGAGCAGTATATAGTCAGTAGAAACTATACTTCAAATTTTGAATTTAGATTATTTCCCAGGCTAGCGATATGTGGTATAATTTTCTCTCGTGATGCTGGGCAGTGTTGGTGAGCACAGCTCTCAGTCAGCTTCATGATTACCATCAGGAGGGTAAACAAGCTATATACTTACAGCCATTCTGTTTTTTTTTGGGGGGTGGGAGGGGTGGGAGGCAGATCTGTCATTCAGCATATGGGATTTTAGTTCCATGACCAGGAATCAAACCATGCCTTCTGCATTGGAAGTGTGGAGTCTTAATCACTGGACCACCAAGGAAATCCCCAGCCATTCCATTTTTCACTTTCAGAGTAGAATTTGATAACATTTATGAGATATTCAACATTATATATTATAAAAATAGGTTTTGTGTCAGATGATTTTGTCCAACTGTAGGCTAATTTATGTGTAAGCAATATAAGTGAGGACACTTAATGCAAGAAAAGCTAAAATGTTTTAAGTGCATTTTTTGACTTGATATTTTCAACTCACAATGGGTTTCTTGGGAAGTAACATCATCAGAAGTCACAGAAGATCTGTATTTAGAGTGAGTAGGAAATTGAGTGACATCTTGATGTATGAATTGTATTCCAGGTAATTAGCTTTGATGCTGGGGAGAAACGTGGTATCACACAACTATGAAGAATGGAGAAGTAAGGTATTTCTATGAGATAATCGTGGATTTCAAGTAAAATTATGAAATTCTGTGAAAGCAAAATATTTTTAGGTATTAATAAATTTACTGTAAAGAAAAATAGATGTCTGGTAAAATTACCTGCCTGTCTGCTGTTATTACCCCACTTTGCTTTAAATATGTGGCAAAAAGAGTATTATTTAGGCTGTATTTTATTAAAAGAAAAATTTCTTAAATATTTTCATAATGCTTTCACTTTACAGAACCTACAATATCTATTATCATAGTATTATAGGCTCACTTATACAATAGAATACAAATTCTAAGTATTTGGAAAAAGTTAAAAACCACCTTTTTTTGGGCAATAGTAAATTTAACTAGGGCTTCCCTGGTAGCTCAGCTGGTAAAGAATCTACCTTCAATGCAGGAGACCTTGGTTGATTCCTGGACTGGGAAGATTCCCCTGGAGAAGGGATAGGCTATCTACTCTAGTATTCTTGGACTTCTCTGGTGGCTCAGATGGTAAAGAATCCACCTGCAATTGGGAGATCTGGGTTTGATTTTTGGGTTGGGAAGATCCCCTGGAGGGGAATGGCAACCCATTCCAGTATTCTTGCCTGAAGAATCCCCATGGACAGAGGAGCCTGGCGGGCTGCAGTGCATGGAGTCGCAGAGTCAGACATGACTGAGTGCCAAAGTACAGCAGAGCACGTCTTTTAACTAATAACAATAAATTCGCAAAACTTGAGGTATGATCAAAGTACTCAACATCATTCCTTCAAAGCATGAGCTAATTATTCTTATGATCTTTTTTAGATTAAACTTAATGTGATTACTCTGGAGAAGGAAATGGCAACCTGGAAAATCCCATGGATGGAGGAGCGTGGTAGGCTATGGTCCATGGGGTCACAAAGAGTCAGCCATGACTGAGTGACTTCACTTTTAATGTGATTAACACATAGTCTATAGGCCATGCCAGGAGGAATAATAGGTCTTACTGATGCTGATAAATCAAGCAATGATTTAATGTTGTTAAATAAGATGAATAAAGATGAAAAAATACTGTGTAGAGCAAGGAAATAATCTTGTATATAGTTAAGCAAACTGACTAATTTTCATGAAAGGAAGTAGACAATGTACTCCTTATCATCAAGTCTACAAAATTGATCAGTTAAGGATAATAAACATATCAAATTTGTTTTTAAATTAGATTTCAGATATTGATTATTTTGATCTATATCTTCCCACGGGATATCACATCAACAATAGCTATAATATTTGGACTCTTCAAACAAATGTTCAAGGCTCACAATCTCTGTGAGTATATTCATTCCTTCTATCACCAAATATAATACTGGCTTCAATTCTTACCACTTAAAAAGAATAATGACTTATCATTATGTTTCCAATTACCTTCACTTCACTAAATTTAATGGACATTTCAATTTCCATGTCATAATTATTTCAGACCTATTGGATGTTGTTGAGCTGCTTCTTGAAGCTCTCTCTTCATTTGCTTCTGAATCACATGATGTCCAGGTGTCTCATACTTGTCTGGTAATCTCTTCTTTTTCATGAATGATTATCCTGCTACATGCCACATTATATATTGTGATTTTTCTGTGGTTGGTTCTAGGGCCTCTTTTTCCTTGTTCTCCCTGAGGTGATTCCTTTCTATGCTGATAGCTACAGTGATGGCCATACACAAAGATGAATCCCAGCTTCATGTCTGCATTACAAACATCTTTGTTCTGAGCTCTTAGAGCTGTGCATTCAATTGCTCACAGGACATCTTTTCTCATTTTCAAAGTTACCTCAAGTGGAGCACACATCAATCAGAGGAGAGGATGGTCATCCTCCGGTCAATTTTATGTCTAACAATTTGTATCTGTGGGTGTTCCCACCATCCTTAGAGTTTAGCCAACTATAAACATAGTATTCATTCTTCGGGGCCAAAGATTTCCTGTCTTTCTCATCTAACTGTTTATTTTCGTTTGCACCACCAACATTCTTACCCCAGATACAATCCTCTTTTATTTGAATTATAACAATTCATTTTATCCAAGAACATGTTATATGTCTTTATTTATTTTAAGTCTTTATTTTGTTTAATAAACCATTATATTCTTCCTATGTGTTGGACTCTATTCCAAGTATTTAAAAAATATTTACTTAATCTTCAGAATGACTCTAAAAGATATTTGTTATCTCTACTTTGTAGACAAAGGGCAATGAGGCACAGAGAGGGTGAGTAACTTTCCAAGGGCCACCAAGGTAGTTTGGATTAAGCAGTACATACAACCAGACAGTCTTAACTGCTTTTAAATCGTTTTATCCTCCTTACTAATGCAGAGAAATTAGTTATATAATTTTAAACTTCACAATCAAAATGTTTTTAAGAGTTATTTAAATTTTCAAATAAATAATCCTTAATCCATTCTAAATTACTTAAGATGTTTTATGTGCTCAAATAAGAAATTCTAATTTTAAATTTTCAAGTCTTTAGAAAAGAGATCAGTGGTTTAACAGTGTATTTATCTTTATTTTAGCCATTTCACTTAATGGATAACCAAATTGGTTTTGATTCATAGCTAGGACTTTTTAAGAATGTATAGGCTGTGTATTAATATCTGCAAAAGATTTTGATTTTGTTAGTAGCCTATTAAGCTGAAATAATTTCATAGATAACCGAGTATAATTACAATTTTTTTCTAAGTTTCTTCCTTAAAAATAGCCAGCTAAAATAAGCTATATAACCGTTTGAGTTATTAACCTGTTCATTTTTGATTTTTGGGAAAAAAGAAATTTTGCTTCCCATTAGGAATATTCCAAAGGAATAGGATTTTTGCTTTTGATTTTATCCCAGCTTCTAAATAATTAATTTACCTGCATATTTCATTGTTCAAGATGTAATATTATGATCGAAATGTTGATCTTAGTCATAAGAAACTCAGAGAATTGACCAAACCATTACAAAAGTAAATCTACCTTTAAATGAAAAGATTTTGCTAAGTAAGAAGACAGTGCCAGTATCTCTACCAATATATTTAAAAGCAGATAAACTTTTTCTTTAAGTCCATAATCTTGCAATACAATGTGCTTCAGGATTGCTATTGTAACTATTATTTGGGATAATGAGTTGACACATATACAACTCACCACAGTGTAATCACAGATGAGCAGCTTTGACAGTATTACGACTTTGAAACATCCATGGGAAAAAATAAAAACACTTGAAACAGGAATAGATTCAACAGACTCTTCGCAGTTAACCTTTAAAAATGCCATTTGAAGCTATTGAAAAGAACCAATACAGTAGTTTAAGAAAAAGGTGTCATTATGAAATGTTTCCTAAAAAATAGTCCTGAGTGAACTAGTTTCTCTCTCCAGTTTACATACACATTCATATCTTGAACAAGATGAAAAATTATTACTCTTCTCAAAATGAAAATATGAGGAAAAAAATGTCTATTCTAATGAAGAAAAGAAATGACAGAGCAGCCATCACCTCTTCTGTCATTATTTCTTTATATGATTTTATTTGAAATATTTTTCTAAGTATTAATGTTACTTGAAATATATTTTTAAAATTGTATATAGTCTAAACTTCCAATAAGTAACATCATCAGTCTGATCTGCTATACCTGGTCTTTGATGACTTAGAGCTATTCATCCTGCTATTTTTGAAATTATTTTTAAAAAACAGGAACTTAGAAAATAACAGAAAATATTTTTGTACCAAAGAATAAAAATAGGTTTCATGCACAAAGTTATGACAGATATTTTCAACAGGAAGACTGGCTACAAAATTAAAAGTTTTGGTATTCTTTATCTTGAATATCATTTGCCTTGCAAAACTGAAGAGATAAGAGAAAAAGCTAAAATATAAAGAACAAGAGCATATGTATACATATATGCATATATATATATTCTTGAAACTTTGTAAATTTATTTGCTAAATATTTTGTATTAAAAAAACACATACTGTTTTTTCTCTACTCACATTATACTTTATTATCTATATGAAGAACAAGAAACTTTGAAGGAGTGATTATCTATGCCTAGCCTCCTGTCACTGTTTGATTCTACTTAAATCCCCCTGTACCCTCAGGTACAGCCTTATCAACTAAAACAGTAATGCTATATGAAAAGAGAAAAGAACAGATAGGTTTCCTAGCAACTCTTGGGATCCTTCTAAAGCAAGTCAGTTAAAACCATACAGAACGTGGAATGGGTGTAAATTAGTGTGTGAAGCTCAGTAGTAGGTTTTCAAATGCCCACTATAAAACACAGTAACCTATAATAGGAACCAAATTCCTCAAGAAGGAAATCACATCAGAGCCTTGACAGATTAGACATCATTTAAATAATCCTGCTTAAATTCCACTGAAGAGATATAAATCCAAGTATGCGAACCAAAGAAATGGAGTAGAAAATCAGAGTTAATAATGCTTGTGTTCGTATTCTGGGAGTGGACTTTGAGAAGTGTTTTATCTTTGCCCACTAAGATCCTCTGCATGCACGCATGCACTCACACACATACACACACACACTGTCTCTCATTACCTCAGCTGAAAAGATACTAGTGGAATATATGCATGCTAATATTTATACAAGTTGCTTTATGAAAACAAAACATAGTTAAAAGATAGTTTAAGGGAAAAGTGAAATTGCTGGAGAAAGTTCTTTTCCCTTAAATTCTTTAAAGTTCAATAATTATGTGTTTTATGACACTTGTTTGAAATAGACCTTTTTCTTATGTTTCATTTCATATTTACAAAACATCTCTGAAATAGTGATTATTTCATAGCCCCATTTCACAGATGAAAGAATCAAGCTTAAGAGAGAGATTAAACGCTTTATTAAAGGCAACTTCATGAATAAGCTGTTGAACCAAAATTCCAGATAAGATGTTCTAATGACAAAGACATTCTGCTTGTCTTCACTTCAGTATCTCACCAATTTTCATAGGAAATTTCAAATGAGGCTTTGAAAAAGACTTATCCATCTTTCTGACTCATGATCACTGAGAAGTTGAAAGCTGCAAATCAAGAATTCCCACTAAATAAAGTCTGCTTCTACAACACTGAGAAAAAGTTTGCTCTCTAGGCACTAAAGAAAGATTCTTGAATATTAATCCTAAGTAAATATCCTTTTGTGCATTTATTAATATATACTCCACTACTTTAGAAATAAAGAAAAAGGGAAAATTTAAGGTATCTTACTAAAGATATTAAAGCCAAAGTAGAGAGAGTAGCAAACAATTGGGTTAAGGACCACAGCTGAGAAAAAGTTTTAGCCTAACTGATTTTCCTAGCAACTCAGGCAAAAGAGCAAAAAAAGAAAAAAAAAAAAATTCACAAATATCTAATTACTAGGATCAATGTCTACAATAATTCCCCTTTCTAATAAGGAAACATATGAATATAATAATCAGAAAAGCTTGATACTTATCTGTGTAAACTTGGAGTATTAATATAGATATACTAATCTTTTCTTCCTCAATCAAGATCATCTATATACTAGGCTTCTATATAAGACATTTTTAGTTGGTGAAAAGATAAAATACAAAGGTTACTCTCTAAACAGTGGCCATTCAAAGATATTCTGATTAGAGAGACTGCTGTGGGAGTTTTAATATTGGAGAAAAAAAGTTAATTCTCATTAATACCTACAATACTTTTCAAATATGTGCCTAAATTTCTTACATATTAACTCTTATAAAAAGTTTTAAAATGAGAAATAACTATAGCTATAAGAGAACCAAAATGAAATGAGGACATTAAATAGTTAAGTCGGGGGTGTGTGTAATTTCCTTGGTTCTGTCTCATCGTAGCAAAAATTTGAAGTGATGGACCAGTGTTGCAGCTGGGTGTTACAGCTCGTTTTATTTGTCAAGCAAAGGAAAATACATCCTCCTTGAGGTGAGGCATAAGTTCGGGTCAACCCAAAAGAAGCAAAGAGAAGAAGGGAAGCCCCTGGCTCAATTTTGGCTCCTCTTTTTATGTTTTTTCTCCTCCCACTGAGCCTGTCCTATGTAAATTGGACTAGCCAGGAGGGTTATTTGTTAAACCTGAGGTTCTCACTCTAGTCCTTGGACCTTCCTTTGTTCTACTTTTGTGGGCTTTTTCCTTTCTTTGTCTTTTAGCCTTGCTATTTTAGTCTCTTTTCTCCTATTCTAACTACCTAACAGTTAATTCTTCTGTCTTTATGAAAGTTTTACACTTATGATCAAAGGTGTTGATTCTGGGTGATAGTGGGTAAGAGAAGATATAGATAAAGCAAAAAGTGATGGAAAGTACTTACAATAATCCATGTTTGCTTTTTTGTTTGGACAATAAATGTTAAAGATGACCATGTTCTGTAATTCTTTCTTTCTATCTACCTATTAACCTATCATCTATCTGTCTATCTATCCATCTCTTATTGATTTATTTCAAAATCAGAAATAACAAGTTTTTTATAGATCATATTTATTCTTGACTATCAAATAAAAAGCATTGAGGATTCAGGTAAGGAGAGACGATGTCAAAGGACTTTTGCAAGAGAAAGAGTAGGGCTAGGAGAGTAGGGGAGGAAGACTGGAGCAGTCAGGAGAACCCAGCATCTTGAAGTCTACAAATGCTTCAAAAGTTAGGTACAAAGCAGCTTTTCTTTCATAGGGAATAGTGAACAAGATAAGAACAAAGACAGCAAAAAAGCAAGAAAGAGCAGGATGCGGAGGAGTGGATGAAGGCATGAATGGGTGGTGGAGCCAGTAATAGGCTGAGAGAACAGAGGGTTGGCTGGTGTTGCTCAGTGGCTAAGTCACATCCAACTCTTTGTGACCCCATGGACTGCAGCACACCAGGCTCCTCTGTCCTCCACTGTCTCCCAGAGTTTGCTCAAATTCATGTCCCAGTGATGCTATGCAAACATCGCATTATCTGTCATGCCCTCTGCCCTCAATCTTTCCCAGCATCAGGGTCTTTTCCAGTGGGTCCGCTCTTCACATCAGGCATACACTGAGGCCAGTCAATTTTTAGAGGAGCTATTAATGAGGGGTTGTATACGGCTCAGGCTGAGAATGGGTCGAAGTTCACGGGCCTGAGGGAAGGGAGAAGTTTAAAGTTTGCTTAACAAGCATTGCGTTTACAGTGATAAGCCCCATAAAAGATTGAGCTAATCATTTGTGAGGAGAAAATAATGAATTTCAAGGGCTGTGTCTGCACCTCCCATAGGCAGCATCTCTGGGTCTCATCTAATTCATATGGGGAAGGTTTTCTTTTGCAATAATTAGCTTCCTGAAACACAACAGAGTGAGACAATTTCTCTAACTATTCCTATTTTACAGGAAGATCATAAGAATCAGGTGAAGTTAAACATTGTCAAGTACTTTCTTTGAGCTTACTTAAAACTTGATTTTTTTTAAATTCACTGTTTATGTTTTAACAATCAATAAGCACTATGAATATTTAGCTTTGAAACACTCTTCTTTATCATCATAGGATTTCAAAATAAAATAATTTCCAAGTAGCATGTCCTTGATTTTGGCTTATAGGAGACTTTATATCCTTTTTGCTGGAGGAAAGAAAAGCAAATGAAAACACTGAAAATAGCGCAGTATAGTTCAATAACCTGGCTGTTTGCAGGTTCCATTCTGATCTTAATCTGTGCTGCATGTATATAGCCCTAAATGCTCATTCAATTCTTTGCTGTCCATCTGTACTATTTTAATCTGAAATAACTCATTAAGGATTTGTTTGCTTCTGGATGATGGAGCCACTTTCATTAATTCCTGTGGTCTGTTGGTTCTCAGTAATGTGAAGAAACAGAAATTAGCTAAAAGCAAAACCTGATTTCCAGGTTATATATATATAACTAAATATATGTAAAACTGGAAAGCCTACATTTTATGATAATTTATCTCTTTTCTCTAAGATGTTCAATTATAAAATTGGTTATCCATAAACTTTAATTAAGTGGAATTGAGGCATATTTTATATACTACTGTGAATTATGTAAACTTTGTGAAGATAAAATGCAGTGTTTTTCCTCTTATTTCTATCCTTGCAAAAAAGGCATCAGGTATCAATTTGGTATATAGAATGGCAAGGAATTTGAGACATTACTACAAATGAATAAAATAGCATGAACAGTCTGGAAATTTAAACATTCTGGTAATGACAATATTTTGGTATTAAAACCCAATTCATTAGGAATGCCTATGCCTTTAAAAGTAGTCATTAGTATCTCTATTTTCAGTTACTTTTTCTCTCTCTAATGAGTTAAACTAAGATCATGAGTAACTAAGATGATAAGATCTTAAGATTATAAGAAACTAAGATCTAATGAGAAAACTAAGATATGACATCTAGTCCCATCACTATGGNGAGAGAAGTTTAAAGTTTGCTTAACAAGCATTGCGTTTACAGTGATAAGCCCCATAAAAGATTGAGCTAATCATTTGTGAGGAGAAAATAATGAATTTCAAGGGCTGTGTCTGCACCTCCCATAGGCAGCATCTCTGGGTCTCATCTAATTCATATGGGGAAGGTTTTCTTTTGCAATAATTAGCTTCCTGAAACACAACAGAGTGAGACAATTTCTCTAACTATTGCTATTTTACAGGAAGATCATAAGAATCAGGTGAAGTTAAACATTGTCAAGTACTTTCTTTGAGCTTACTTAAAACTTGATTTTTTTTAAATTCACTGTTTATGTTTTAACAATCAATAAGCACTATGAATATTTAGCTTTGAAACACTCTTCTTTATCATCATAGGATTTCAAAATAAAATAATTTCCAAGTAGCATGTCCTTGATTTTGGCTTATAGGAGACTTTATATCCTTTTTGCTGGAGGAAAGAAAAGCAAATGAAAACACTGAAAATAGCGCAGTATAGTTCAATAACCTGGCTGTTTGCAGGTTCCATTCTGATCTTAATCTGTGCTGCATGTATATAGCCCTAAATGCTCATTCAATTCTTTGCTGTCCATCTGTACTATTTTAATCTGAAATAACTCATTAAGGATTTGTTTGCTTCTGGATGATGGAGCCACTTTCATTAATTCCTGTGGTCTGTTGGTTCTCAGTAATGTGAAGAAACAGAAATTAGCTAAAAGCAAAACCTGATTTCCAGGTTATATATATATAACTAAATATATGTAAAACTGGAAAGCCTACATTTTATGATAATTTATCTCTTTTCTCTAAGATGTTCAATTATAAAATTGGTTATCCATAAACTTTAATTAAGTGGAATTGAGGCATATTTTATATACTACTGTGAATTATGTAAACTTTGTGAAGATAAAATGCAGTGTTTTTCCTCTTATTTCTATCCTTGCAAAAAAGGCATCAGGTATCAATTTGGTATATAGAATGGCAAGGAATTTGAGACATTACTACAAATGAATAAAATAGCATGAACAGTCTGGAAATTTAAACATTCTGGTAATGACAATATTTTGGTATTAAAACCCAATTCATTAGGAATGCCTATGCCTTTAAAAGTAGTCATTAGTATCTCTATTTTCAGTTACTTTTTCTCTCTCTAATGAGTTAAACTAAGATCATGAGTAACTAAGATGATAAGATCTTAAGATTATAAGAAACTAAGATCTAATGAGAAAACTAAGATAAGACATCTAGTCCCATCACTATGGCAAATAGATGGGGAAACGGAAACAGTGACAGACTTTATTTTTGGTGGTGCTAAAATCACTGTAGATTTCACCTATGAAATTAACAGATGCCTGCTCCTTGGAAGAAAAGCTATGACCAACTTAGATGGCATATTAAAAAGCAGAGACGTTACTTTGCCAACAAAGGTCCATCTAGTCAAAGCTATGGTTTTTCAAGTAGTCATGTATAGATGTGAGATTTGGACTATAAAGAAAGCTGAGTGCCACAAGAATTGATGCTTTTGAATTGTGGTGTTGGAGAAGACTCTTGAGAGTCCCTTGGACTGCAAGAAGATCCAACCAGTCCATCCTAAAGGAAATCAGTCCTGAGTGTTCATTAGAAAGACTGATGCTAAAGCTGAAGCTCCAATACTTTGGCTATCTTTTGCAAAGAACTGACTCATTGGAAAAGATCCTGATGCTGGGAAAGATTGGAGGAGGGAGGAGAAGGGGACTACAAGGGTTGATATGATTGGATGGCATCACTGATTCAATGGACATGAGTTAGAGTAAGCTCTGGAATTGGTGATTGACAGGGAGGCCTGAAGTGCTGCAGTCCACAGGGTTGCAAAGAGCTGGACACAACTGAATGACTGAACTGAACTGAATGAGTTAAAACTAATGTGTCCCACTTACTCTCTGCATTTATTCACCACCTTCCGTGGTCTAGGACATCTCTTAGCTATAATTTCTTCCCGACTACTATGTACGTCAATAAGAAATAGAAGAACGAGAATCAAGCCTGTTATATTTAAAGTTGAGTGTTTTCATTGTTTTTTTCCTAAAGTGACAACCTAGGTCATGATATACTTCATGAGAACTTGTGTATGTAGACCAATAAATGGTCAATTCTGTTTTTATGTCACTGTGAACGTGATATCATATTATTATCTAATTTTTTTTTACATATGGAAAATGGTAGCCAGTGATAGATTTGAGGTACCACTGAGAGTAAATGGCAGAAACATGATCTGAATCTCTGTCTGTATGTTCTTATAGACTACCATCATAGCTACTACACTGTAAAATCACTTCCCTCCTAAAATGTTTCTTTTGACATACAGTTTATTGTGGTAATCTGGATTGAAAAGTTGGAGGTTAATAAGACAGCAATATGGCAGGTTTTAGTTAGGTAATGACAAAATGCAAGTGATGGCAAAATATATGGACACTCAAAGGAACAAAAATAGCCAAGACTTTCTTGAAGAAGAATAAGTGGATTAAGGAAGTCTACCAGTTATCAAAATTTATATCACTGTGGTAGTTTTGGCTCAAAGAGAAACAGAAGAGCGGGACAAATTAAAGAGATGTCTAATCTTGATGGCAAAGACTAAATGATATGATATATGCAAGTTTTGCACAATGTCTGGTTCAAAGGAAGTTTTGAAATAAGTTTTCTACATTGACAGAAAATTAAAACAGGATTAATTTTCTTTTATAACTAATGAATTTTTTTTAAATAACAGAATAATATAATAAAAGTGACTCCTCATTTAACAAGCAGGTCAGGAGTTTGATTTCTTCTCTTCTCTGTGCTTCTAAGTAGAGAAGGCAAAAAGAAGGTCAGAACACCATAGACCAGGACAGGCTTATTGGGAATCTAATGGGCAAGTCTCAGGGATATTTCATCATCAGAGCTGGTCCTGATAGGATGCCCAGAATGCTTTTCTCCTATATTATCTTTGTTTGCTCCCACAAATGTCCTGACCTCTACACAAATGTCACCTGATCAGAATGCTTTCCATATCTAAAACAGAATGCTTTCCATATCTAAAATCATGCACGCCCATTTTGCTTAATAGCTCTCTCCTAATATTAGAATGAAAAGAAAATTCCATTCCTCTATTAGTTCACTCTCATGTCCCAATCATCTGGGCAAGTATCTAGAAACTATTCAGCACCTACAATGTTTGTTGAAGAAGTGGACTTTGCCACACAATACTGACCAGATTGCAAAGGAAAGGGCAGAAATCCAAGTTTTAATCTCTTTTTAAATCATTAGCTGCACTTTTTCATTTCATATATTCTCAACTTTTTATTTTCTCTCACCCATTGTTCATTTTCTTCTCCTTTCTTCCCCTTTTCCTGTCTATTACATTTTGACTCTCTCTGTGATGCTGTGTCTTTCCCTCCCTTTTTGTGTTTCTCTCTTCTCTCTTGTTTCCTTCCTTTGGGTAAGTTTTTTAAAAGTTGTGAATTTCATAAATGTTTTAATACATGGGCATTTGTAGGTAAACTTGCCTTTGGAGGGTCAGTTCATGACATATAAATAGGATCAGTTTCACCCAACAAAAGGCAGAGAACATAGCAGTTAAGGGCAGAATACCTGACTTCATATTCCGGCCTGCAGAAGTGGTTTAGCCTTTAAACAATGGTTTTACTACACTGAGCATCAATTTCCTCAAATGTAGAGCAAAGATCATGTTATGATATTACAAAATTATCTCAAAGACTGCGAGCTAATAAATTCAAGCTAATTTGCATGTCACTTTCTGGTACAATAGCAAGTTTTCATATGATGTTAGCTATTACTTTATTAAGCTCTATTGAGTAGGCTCTGGGAGTTGGTGATGAAAAGGGGAGCCTGGTGGGCTGCAGTCCATGGCGTCACAAAGAGTCGGACATGACTGAGTGACTGAACTAAACTGAATAGAGAAAACAGAGCAAGGAATTAATCAAATTCATAGTGTTGGTTGCTCAGTCATGTCTGATTCTTTGCAACCCCATGGACTGCAGCCCACCAGGCTCTTCTGTCCATGAAATTCTCCAGGCAAGAGTACTGGCATGGGCTGCCATTTCCTTCTCCAAACCAAATTCATAGCCCCTAATTAACTTGATGATTGAAGGACCATCCTTTCAACAAACACTGTAAAGAATTATTGTTCCTACTAGTTTAGCTTAACTGATATAAATCACTGAAATTGTAACCTTTACTAAAATAATACTCTTCTAAAAAGTAAACATCATTTTTAATTTAGGATATTTTGATTCAGTATTATTATAATTCACCTTAATAACCAGCCACATGGTCAGCCACAAAATATAGTTTATATTTGTGTTTCAGTTTTTAGTATGGAGGATATAGAACTTGGCAAGCAGATTTTGGGGTGTGGGGAACATCTATCATATTATTCTATAGTCTCAAAATCCTTGCAAACATATTTATACATTTTGAAATTTCCTTTTTTTTTTTTTACCCATAGTAACATAAAGACTGTCTGTTGTACACTATCTCTGTAGACAATGATGTAACTTATAATTAGTAGTTAAAGAACTCACTTTATATCCACAATAAAAAGTTAAACAGCAAATGTAAGTCTTACAATTTCAGATAAGCTTATGTATTTGGTAGGAAGCCACAGATAATATAAATAAGTTATACATAACTCACACTGATGATAGAATTCATTTACTCAATAAACACTTTTTCAGTCTCACTGGGCCAACATGCAAATTGCAAGAGACACAACTCTAAACAAGGAAAGGCACCAAAAGTTTAACCCGCTAGTATAGAAGCCACAAAATTAAATAGCTCCAGAAGAAATGCAGGATTTCTTAAAATTTTAGAGCAGAAATAAAAGAAAGGGAGAAGACTGGAAAATGTGTGATTATATGCCCCATTTAATGACATTGAAATGCAGAGTATTTAGTATGAGTTAGGGACCATGCAGGGGGCTTCCCTGGTAGCTCTGTTGGTAAAGAATCCACCTGTGAACCAGGAGACCTGGGTTCAATACCTTGGTCAGGAAGTTCCCCTGGAGGTGGAAATGACAACACACTTCAGTATTCTTGCCTGGAAAATCCCATGGAGAGAGGAGTCTGGTGGGCTACTGCCTATGGGGTCACAAAGAGTTGAACATGACTGAAGTGACCAAACACACACAGAAGCACAGGACCATACACTGTAAGTCTTTCCACTACTTTCTATATGAGACACCAGAGTGCTTACAAAGAAACATATGCTAGTAAAACCGGTAATCTCAATATGGGATGATAAATGCTCTGTTAAGAATACATATTGGGACAAATTCCAGAGAGTTAGAGAAGACTTTTCTGAAACAATGACATCCAAGTTGAAAGTTAAAAGGAGCAGTGGGGACTTGATACAGAGATAAGGCAGAAGAACATGCCATTCACAGAGAACAACAGGGTGTGAGATTACCTGGAGACGAGTTCAGTTTGCTGTATTGGATTTGGGAGGAAACAGCTCTAAAAGTTGAAGCTGGGAAGGTAAATGGGACTCCGCTCATACCATGAAAAGCCTAGTAAGCCGTGTAGCGTTTGATTCTGGGAACATTGGGGAGCCAATAATATAGTTTATCAGAGATGTGACATGATCAGATTTGTACTTTAAAAGGAACATTTTGGCTACAGTGTGGAAAATGGATTTGATTTGCAAACACGACTGGAGGCAGAGACACTACTTGGAGGCTATTAGAACAATTCGAGCCAGAGACGCTGGTGGCATGGACCGAAGTGTTTCAGTGAAAACAGAAAAGAGATGGACCAAAGTGAATCATATTTAGGAGACAGACCTGACACAATCTGGTGATGGATTGGATGTGGGGGATAAGAAAAATGCAAAAGCAGAGGAAGTCTGATGATATATCATTTCCTGGCTTGAAGAGATGAGTAGAGAGCAGTGCCACTTTCCCTGAAGGAGTGAGAAGAATCGAACATGCTAATCAAGGTTACAATTTAGCTCTTAGTTTTCCCCATTCAGTTTCTTCCATGGCATAGTTCCACCACTCTAAATTCAGCTTGAGGATATAATATGAAAGTTGTGACTCCACATAATATGTTGCCAAAGTCTAACTAGCACTTTTCTCACATTTTACTTTTCTGAAACCAGGATACTTTGTGATTGGTGAAAAATAAATTTGCCAGGCAGCTGGCAGAGGAGCCCCATGAGGAATCTACCAGAGGGGCTATTCTGGCAGAGTCACACCTGTGTGTGTTTTGCACTTCCTTTTGCTTATTGAGAGTAGTTATTAAGGATGCATGCATAAACAGAAAATCATCTTGGAGTTGCTACTGAAAGAGGAGGCCCAGCTGCTTGCCGTGCTAAAGCCAATAAGGAGGCAAGGTTGGTGGAAAGGAAAGTTTGCTTTCTTTTGGAGGCTGGCAATCTGGGGGGCTTCCCAGATGGTGCTATTGTTAAAGAACCTGCCTGACAATGCAGGAGACAGGAAGATTCCCTGAGAAGGGAATGGCAACCCACCCCAGTGTTCTTGACTGGAGAATCCCGTGGATATAGAAGCCTGGTGGGCTACAGTTCACTAGGTCACAAAGAGTAGAACATGACTGAAGCGACTTAACACACAGCACAACCTGGGGGGAGGGTGGACTCCTGTCTAAAGGCCAGCTCCCCACAACTAATAATCAGTGGGCAAGAGCCCTTATAGGTGAAGGGAGGGGGCTACATGTAGAAAGAACACAGTCAGATAGTCATCTTGAAATCAGTCATCTGTAGTCTGACCAGCATCATCTTGATTAAGTACAGAAAATCTTTAGCTCCAGCATCAGTTTGTTTCCATTTCTTGAGGCCGGTTGTCAGAATTGTGACAGCTTGTGTCATGGCTACGATCTGGTCAGCATGCAGTTAACTTCTTTGATCTGGTGGGGGTTTCAGTCTCTATAAGACAGCTCAAAGGATATGGCTTAGAATATGGTCTATGGCCCTTGAAGAGGAACTAAAGGTCCTCAACTATGCTTAATAGCTAAACTATTGTTATTTAGTCTTGCTTGATGGCTTTCCTTTGTTTCTGCATTTCCACAATTCTCTGATTAAAATTATTCTTTGACTATAGTTTTTCCACAGACAAAAGGCAGGCTGAGGACATAAGGGACAGGATGATAGGGTTCTGCTCCATTTCAGAATCACTCAGAATGGTCTCCACTAGAGGAAGAAATGGCAGGAGTTCCTGAATAAAGGCTACCACAGGAGGACATATTCAGTCCATGGAAACCACTGAATGTTTCCTCCTGCAAATGATTTTCTTAGAAGAAAAGGAGTAAATTATAGATTTATTATTATTAACATATTAACTTAACATATTGTTAAGTATACTTAACAATGTGTTAGTTTCTGGTTTATAATAAAGTGATTCAGTTATATACATATATATAAAGATATTTATTAGAACATATTGAATATAGTTCAATACAGTCCCTGTGCTATAGAGTAGGGTCCTGGTCTTTATCTATTTTAAATATAGTCATTTCTATGAAATTATAGACTTCTTAATCTGAGATTTAAAATGGACATCTTATATACAAAATAGAAATAGACCCACAGACATTGAAAAGTTACCAGAGGGGAAAGTTGGTAATAAATTAGGAGTTTGGGATTAACATATACACACTACTATATAAAAAATAAACAACAAGGACCTACTGTATAGCACAAATAACTGTACACAATATTTTTAATCACCTATAAGTGAAAAGAATCTGAAAAAGAGTATATATATGTGTGTGTACACACATATATTATATATGCAATATATAATATGTATATATATTTATAAACAACTGAATCACTTTGCTGTATACCTGAAATTAATACAACATTGCAAATCAACTATACTCCAATTAAAAAAAATTAAGTAAATAAAATGGACAAACAGTTTGACTCCTTATGGAGAATGCTGTGGGTAAGTGTTTATAAGTTTCTCAGGTGGAAGTTGCTGGAACTAATCTTAACTGTGACCAGGCAGAAATGATAAACATATGTGAATCCAAAGGCAAAACAGAATGACTGTTACATTAAAGACCTAGTTCACACCTTAGCAAGGAAGAAATGGTTATATTCATCCTTAAAGTACAATGAGGCCTGATTAGGAAGAATCAGCAAGAAATCTTTAAATCAGAGGAACGAGATTACCAATGTTTGATTACTTTTCAGTAGAACATAATGTGGCAGTAATGTGGCAGTAAGAAGCAATAGAAAAAGCCAACCAGTTTGACTCTGGTATTCTCTCTGTGTATGAAAGCTGAATTGGTCTTTTTGAATGGGACAGGAATCCTGAGTTGCTGGACAATTTACACAGAGATCCCAGAAGATTGTTCATGATTTATTGCTAATAAAGTATTATTGACATCCAGCACAGCAATGAAGAGCTGCCACTGTATGTACACTCCAGATTTAAGGAGCAGTTTTGGATATGTAACAAGAATAAGTTAAGATAGTGTTTTCTTTGTCCCAGAGCAAAGTTAGCAGTGTGAGAATGTCTCTTCAACAGCTTTTCACTGCACTTTACTTATTTGTATAGGTGATGCAACAAAACTGGAGTCTAATTTAAATGTTTAGTCCTAATTTTTGATTAAAAAACATTAAAATGCCTTTTAAAGGAATATTTTTATAATCTTAAAGTGGAAATCTTACTCTAGTTATAAAGTCACATAAAGATAATACAATAATAAGGAAGGAAATTATTAAGTATCTTAGAACTTTTGATGTTTTTTTTCCCTCACAGAGGGGCTACTAGTTTTAATTGTTACCACTCTGGTACTTACATCCAAGGTGAAACTATCCTAATGGATTTACACAAAAATGCTTATCTTATAATGGTAAATAAACAGATGGTGAACATAGGAAGATATACCATAAGTTTAAATGAATAGAAATTAAGGCAAATAGAAGAGTGAATAATTGGTTGCTTGAGTCTGAAATCACAAGCATGTGTTACAAAATACAGCACCAAATGCTGGTGTGTTTAACAAGCAGTGCTCAGAGAAATTAGGGGGAGTCTTTAGAACCCAGTTATGAAAAGAGTTTGAAGGCTAACATTTATCACAATATTCAAGACAAGTAGTATGAATAAATTCAAGATTTTTGTCAGTTATAAAGCTTCTGTATCTATGTATTCCTTATAGTGCTAACATTTCTTCTACTAAGCTATTTTTAAAATGGTGTTATATCTAGAAAAATAAATAGCATCTTAAAATTAAAAAAATATGATCATGTGTTTTATTTAAGAAGCAACTACTTGAGATTTCTTTGGGGCTAAAGTGGGTTTTATTTTCAACTTCATCAACAGAAGCTGAATAGACTAGGGTTCTCCAGATAAACAGAACCAACAGGAGATTATATACATACATACATATATATATATATAGTTTTATTATAAGTTATTAGCTTAGCAACTAAAGAGGTTGAGAAATGCCATCCTCTGTAGTCTACAAAGAGGAGAACTAGGATTCCCAAAGGTGTTAAGTCCCAGTTTGAGAGCAAAATAAGAGTGATATTCCAGCTCAGACATTCAGGTAGGGAGTCAGTGCAATCTTCCTCCACCTTTTGTTCTATTTAGGCCCTGGATGAATTGGATGATTCCACTCACTCTGGGAAGTGGTTGTTGTTCAGTTGCTCAGTCATATCTGACTCTTTGTGATCCCATGGTCCGCAGCATACCAGCTTCCCTGTCCTCCACTATCTCCTAGAGTTTGCTCAGGTTTATGTCTATTGAATCAGTGATTCTATCTAACTATCTCATGCTCTGCCACCCTCCTCCTCAACCCTTTGCATCAGGTGGTCCATGTATTGGCACTTCAACTTTAGCATCATTACTTTCAATGAATATTCCAGACTGATTTCCTTTAGGATTGACAGGTTTGATCTCCTTGCAGTCCAAGTGACTCTTAAGAATCTTCTTCAGCACCACAGTTTGAAAGCATACTTCTTTGCAAGGAACAATCTGCATAACTCATTTCACCAAGTCAAGTGATAACTGCTTCCAGAAACACCCTTGAAGATACACTGGAATAATGTTAACCAGATATCTGAGTGTCCTGGGCTCCACTCAAGGTGATACGTAAAATTAACCATAATACTGAATCTCCAAAGGAGTTCCTTATCTCAAAAACTTATAGTAGTTTGCATCTCTTAAGCAATCCAAGTGCTTACTGATCCAGCTAAACACAGAAAACTCTGGACTAAGCTATAAATGTTAAAAACATATGCAAAACAATACAATTAAGGTATACCAAACCCTTATTTAAGTTTCCCTGGTCGTTCAGGGGTAAAGAACACGCCTATCAATGCCAATGTGGGAGACACGAGTTCGATACCTGGGTCAGGAAGATGCTCAGGAGAAGGAAATTGCAACTCACTCCAGTATTCTGACCTGGAGAATCCCAGAGCCTGGCAGACTGCAGTCCATGGGGTCACAAAAGAGGTGGACACAACTTAGCAACTAAACAACAAAACCCTTGCCTTGCTCAAATTCATTTCACTTTCCTTCAAAAAACTATACTATTTTCAGTCTGAAAATCCCAAAGAAGAAGGATTATAACAACGTTAGAAATTCATAGAGGCCACCCTCCCGCTTCACTTAAACTTTCTGCTAAAATTGTATATATATATATATATATATACATACATAATTTAAACAACTATATAACATATATAACACATATATTAATATACATATTATATATATAAGGGCTTCCCAGGTAGTGCTAGTGGTAAAGAATCTTCCAATGCAGGAGACACGAGAGACAGCTTCTATCTCTGGATTGGGAAGATGCTCTTATGGAGGAAATGACAATCCACTCCAGTATTATTGCCTGGAAAATTCCATGGGCAGAGCATCCTGGGGGCTACAGTCCACAGGATTGCAAGGATTGGACATGACTGAGTGACTGAGCACACAGAAAGACACATATATAATATAAATGACTTCCCTGACCTCTCTGACTACAAACACATAACACACATAATGCCCTCAGTCAGACCCTCACATATTATTTTATTTAGCTTTATGATAATTTTTACTATTTAAAATTACTTAATATTTATGTGTTTTATTTATTTTCTGCACATTCCATTAGGGTGTTCACAGAGGAGGGTATAGCCGTGAATTAACAGTGCTGTTACTAAAGTGGTGTTCAATGCAAATTTTGCATATGTGCTTCATTGGGGTGTATATCAAATTTGTTGTTGAAAATAAGTAGAGATTATATTCCTGGAAGAAAGAATCATTACGAAGAAATAATCTTCTAGCTGTGGTACATATATATAATGGAATATTACTCACCCATGAAAAGGAATATGTTTGAATCAGTCTTCATGAAGCGGATGAACCTAGAGCCTGTTATACAGAGAGAAGTAAGCCAAAAAGAGAAAAGCAATTATTGAGTACTAACACATATAAGCAGAGACATTACTTTGCCAACAAAGGTCCGTCTAGTCAAGGCATGGTTTTTCCAGTGGTCATGTATGGATGTGAGAGTTGGACTGTGAAGAAAGCTGAGTGCCAAAAAATTGATGCTTTTGAACTGTGGTGTCAGAGAAGACTCTTGAGAGTCCCTTGGACTGCAAGGAAATCCAACCAGTCCATTCTAAAGATCAGTCCTGGGTGTTCATTGGAAGGACTGATGCTAAAGCTGAAACTTGAATACTTTGGCCACCTCATGTGAAGAGTTGACTCATTGGAAAAGACTCTGATGCTGGGAGGGATTTGGGGCAGGAGGAGAAGGAGATGACAGAGGATGAGATGGCTGGATGGTATCACCGACTCGATGAACATAGGTTTGGATGAACTCTGGGAGTTGGTGATGGACAGGGAGGCCTGGTGTGCAGCGATTCATGGAGTCACAAAGAGTCGGACACGACTGAGTGACTGAACTGAACTGAACTGAACACATATATATAAAATCTAGAAAAATGGTACTGATAAACCTATTTGAAAAGCATCAATGGAGACACAGACTTTAAGAACAGACTTATGGACACAGCTATGGTGGGAAAGGAGAGGGTGGGATCTATGGAGAGAGTAGCATGGAAACATGCATTACTATATGTAAAATAGATAGCCAACGGGAATTTGCTGTATGGCTCAGGGAACTCAATCCAGGGCTAAGCAACAACATAGATAGGTGGGATGTGGAGGGAAGAGGGAGGAATATTCAAGTGGCAGGGTACATGGGTAAACCTATGGCTGATTCAGGTTGAGATTTGATAGAAATCAATGCAATACTGTAAAGCAATTATTTTTATATTAAAAATAAATTTAATAAAAAGAAATATGCTTCTAGAAAATACTTCTATTTGGACAAGCAAATATTGAAAAGAGTTGAATAATCTTAGAAATAATCAACTATAGTCATAGGAAGTCTACTAATCATAATTTTATTCTTCTGTTGCCTCATTTCATTTGAAAAGGCATTTTAATAATTTCATTTTTCTATTTTGCTTCTGATTTTCAATTTGCTTCTTCACTCCGTTGATGCTCTAAATTACGTATCAGCATTTACATAATTTATTAGCAGTAAACTAAAATTCTTCTTGATGTTTAAAAATGTTATTGGTTAATTTAAAAGATGGGCTTGTATAAAATGCTATCACTTTCATTTACACAGATCCTCTAGAATTAAAGACTTCTTTAACAAGCCACCTGCAATCTGCAAGACCTGGATTTGATCCCTGGGTTGGGAAGATCCCCTGGAGAAGGGAAAGGCTACCCACTCCATGGGTACCCAGTCCATGGATAATTCCATGGACTGTATAGACCATGGGGCCACAAAGAGTTGGACATGACTGGGTGACTTTCACTTTCACTTAACTTTGGCTTCTTGAAAGGTTCTTCCTTTCCTTAACTTTAAAAAGGAGTGATTTTTAAGGGTAAGAGTTACTACATTCATATACAAATAAATACTATAATTACATACTTAGAGAAAAACAGTTGCCAGAAATATACAAAAATATGAGAATAGTGGGGAAAAGGAGACAGGGTTAAAATAATATCTGAGCTTATAAATTAGCCTGAGTTAGAATAACTTCATTAAATGGTTTGTTGAAGATGGAAAACTAGGTATGAAGGAGATACTGAATAAAATATTGTGTAATTGGATTTAACAGAAAAAAAGATTTATAAAATTTCATCAATTTGAAATAAGATTAAAAATAACTCTATTCTTTTTGACTTCTGCCACATGAATCCAAGATAAATATAAAACTAAAAGTGGATGATGTTGTGCTTGGTGCTGTGGATAATTTTTAAAAGTGCTAAGATATGTATTCTGCTTTCAGTAATATTAGATTCATGAATATGATCAAGAGTAGTGTGCAAAAGGGGAAATACTTAAATATCAGGGGGTGTTCAGAGACATGGGATCACTTCTGACTGGAAAGATTAGGAGAGGTTTTATCAAGAAAACAGCATTGATTCTTATCTGGGAAGGATGAGTAAGCTTTTGTCATTTGGCTGTGGGCAATAGAATAATAGGGCTCCCCCGGAGGCTCAGTTAGTAAAGAATTCGCCTGCAATGCTGGAGATGCCAATTCACTAGCTGGGATGGGAAGATCCCTTGGAAGTGGCTACTCCAACATTCTTGTCTGGAAAATTCCATGAGCAGAGAATCCTGGTGGCTACAGTCTATGGGGTCACAAGAGTCAGAAATGACATAGCAACTAAACCACCCATGGAGTTTTCTGGATGAACAATGATACATAACTGGAAAATGCAATGCATATATATAGACCTATGAACATTCTCCTTGTTGAAATTTGAGAATTGGTAGAGGCAATAGCAACCCACTCCAGTACTCTTGCCTGGAAAATCCCACGGACGGAGGAGCCTGGTAGGCTGCAGTCCATGGGGTTGCTAAGAGTTGGGCATGACTGAGCGACTTCACTTTCACTTTTCACTTTCATGCATTGGAAAAGGAAGTGGCAACCCATTCCAGTGTTCTTGCCCAGAGAATCCCAAGGACAGAGGAGCCTAATGGGCTGCCATCTATGGGGTCACACAGGGTTGGACATGACTGAAGTGACTTAGCAGCAGCACATAGGGAGGTAATGCTAGAAATTCTGTATGCAACTAGTTCATATAAACCTTGAGGGGAAGTAGAATTTTATTTCGATGGTGATGGAAAAGCAGTGCATTTTTTTTTTTCCACAAGATCCTGGTATGATCATTGTGTTTTAGGGTAAACATATAATACCAGTGGGTACAAAAAATAGGAAAAGATATTTTATACTGAAATGATTTTCAAGGTCCAGACAAATAGAATCTTCTGAAGTAGAAATTACTTGCCTATGGTAATAAACTTGAAACTAAATTTAAGATGTCACAGGTAAAAAAAAAAAAAAGAAAGAAAGAAAGATGTCACAGGTACTTATGAAAGATGATGAAATGGTAAAGGAGAATTAAAGCAATTTATCAGTGATTATTATTATGACAATGCTTAAAACTTTAATAAAATTTTACGTATGTGGGTTATATATGCATACATATACATATTATAGATTTTCCTCAATTGGAAATTGTTTGATTTCTTTCTTTTTTTTTTTGTATGATTAGAATAGGATTTTTTTTTTTTTTTTTTAGGAGAGGGAACACAGAATTGAATGTAATTTTCATTGCATCATGTTAAAAAACCTGTTATGGACTGAATTGTGTCTTCCTCAAAGAAGATATTAAGTCCTAAACTTCAGTACCTCAAAATGTGATCTTATTTGGAAAAAAATTTTTGCAGACATAATTAGCTAAAAGGAAGCCATTAATATATGTCATATATATATAAGTTCACTTCAGTTGCTCAGTCATGTCCAACTCTTTGCGACTCCATGAATCATAGCACACCAGGTCTCTCTGTCCATCACCAACTCATGGAGTTCACTCAGACTCATGTCCATCGAGTTGGTGATGCCATCCAGCCATCTCATCCTCTGTCCTCCCCCTCTCCTCCTGCCCCCAGTCCCTCCTAGCATCAGGGTCTTTTCCAATGAGTCANGCACAGAGTCAGACACGACTGAAGCGACTTAGCAGCAGCAACAGCAGTATACACCTGTATTACTTTCCTAGGGCTGTTATAACAAAGAACAACAAACTGCAGGGTTTAAATAAAATAAATTAATGATGTCACAGTCAAGTCCAAAACCAAGGTATAACAGGACCGTGCTCTCTCAAAAGTTTTAGGGCAGAATCTGTTCCATGGTTTTTTCTTGGGTTTTAGGGTCTCCACCAATCTTTGACATTCCTTGGCTTGCAGCTGCTTAACTGCAGTCTTTGCTTTCACTAACACGTTACCTTCTCTTTGTGTCTTCACAGGTTCTATTCTTACAAGAACACCAGGCATATTGTATTTGGCATCCACCCTACTCTGGTAGGACTTTTTTCCCAAATAAGATCATATGTTAAGATACTGAGATATAGAACCTTATATATCTTTCCTTACTTTTTTGCAGGAGGCGTACAACCCGTATGGTTTAGTGGCTAAGTCAGATCCAATTCTTGTGACCCTATGGCCTGTCAGGATCTTTTGTCCATGGGATTTTTCAGTCAAGAATACTGGAGTAGGTTGCCATTTGCTTCTCCAGGGGATTGTCCCAACTCAGGGATTGAACCTGGATGCCTGCACTGCAGCCAGATTCTTTACCAAGCTTTACTGAGCTACCAGGGAAGATATCATGCGATGAACATGGGACTTTACTTTTGTAGTTTCCTCCTAAAAAAACGTAATTTCATTTTAACCATGAAAAATAAATCAGACAAAGCACAACTGAGGAATAATTTACAAAATTTTTTCCCAATATTTCTAAATATTATTAAGGTCACAGAGAAATAGGAAGTCTGAGAAATTGTCAACCTAGAGCTGTTTAAGTAGAGTCTACCATAAGTCAATGTAATGTGATGTGCTAGATAGGACCCTGGGACAGAAAAGGAAAATCTGTAACAACCAAGGAAATATAGCTAAATATGGACTTTAGTTAATTAACGTATCAATGTGAGAGTGTGCTCAGTCCTGTCTGACTCTTTTGCAACCTTATAGACTGTAGCTGCCAGGCTTCTCCATCAGTGGGATTTCCCAGGCAAGAATACTGGAGAGGGGTGCCAGTTCCTTCTTCAGAGAATCTTCCCAAACCAGGGATCAAACCCAGGTCTCCTGCATGTCCTGAACTGCAGGCAGATTCTTTACTGCTGAGCCAATGAGGAAGCCACCAATGTATCAATATTATATCCCTAATGTAATAAATGTACCAGAATTAATATAAAATGTTATTAATAAGACAAATTGAATGCAGGACATGTGGGAATTCTTTATATTTTCTTTGCATTTTTTCTTTAAATATAAAGCTGCTGCAATATTAAATGTTTATTAAAAAAATAGTTACTATCACAATTAGAAAATTAGGTAACACATGTAAAAGCTTTGCATAATGTATTACATATAACAGATGTTATACAGTAGCTATTATTTATGATTCATTATATTTGCAAATATTAACATGAATGTTGAATAATAACTATTAATAACAAGTGAAGTAAATCCACATTTTCAATGTTGGCCTCCTCCTCCCTGTTTTTAATATAACATGCTAAATGTGTATATCCTGCTGGGATCTGCAATGATTGAACATGGTTTAGCAAATTCATAATTTGTGTTAGTTTTCAGATTGCTATTGTCAAATTTAATAGTTTAAGTAGAATTTCTGTCTTCATTATAATAAATGGAAATGAAATGGAATTGTATAAATGCATTACATTCAATAATGTTTTAAATTTCTGGGTAGAGAGACAAACTCAATATTCATGTGAAGATGGTTTTGAAACAGGCTGGCACTTGGAATCTGGGACCCTTTGCTGCAGTGCTTGCACCTGGACAAATGTCTCCTGGAGCAGCAGAATACAAAGACATTATAAATAACTGTGTATATGTGCAGTTGTGGGAAACTGAGAACAATAAGATATAAAAGACTAAAAACCCAACTGCCACTTTTGAGGCATTGGGAGCAAAGCAGGGCACTGCAAATGATTCCTATACGCAGCTCCACCCAGGAAGTGGGCAGACTACTCCAGCCATCCCTCTGACCCAATCCCTGGACACACCTCTACCCTCATACCATTTTATGGACCAGTTTGCCCCCCTCCCCTCTGGGGAGCCAGCAAGGGAGGGAACCTGTTACTTGTTCTTGTGCCCTCCCGCTGCAGTGCAAGTCCCAATAAAACTTTGCATGAACTCCTTGTCTGTCTCTTATCAATTTTTATTGATTAAGAAATCCAAGAACTTGGGTCAGCAATGGTTTGGATCAAGAAATGTAAAGCTATTATAGATACTCACACTCCTTGGGGATGTTCATGTGGCTGAATAATCACAGTTGCTTGGTTCATGTAGTTCAAAAAGACTTGAGTCTTTGTGAAGAATATTCTGCTCAAGTGAAAGAGACTCGAAGCCCGTGTTTTGGAAAGGCAGAGGAAGAGTTTGTGGCTTCTGGGTTCTGATAAGGTAAGAATCTAGGGTTCAGTCAGGACACTTTTTGTAGGGTTCCACAGAATCCTGCGACTTCCCAAGTGACACTATTGGTAAAGAATCTGCCTGCCAATGAAGAAGATGCCAGAGACGAGGGTTTGATCCCTGAATCAGGGAGATCCCTTGGAGTAGGAAATGGGTACTCTCTACCCTATCCTTGCCTGGGAAATCCCATGAACAGCGGAGCCTGGCAGGCTACAGTCATGGGGTCTCTAAAGACTCAGATAGAACTGAGCACACACACATGTACAGAATCCTGTCCCATGTATCATTACTCTTTGTTCAAAGTAGTCCTCACTTCCCTCACTGACTCTGCTCCAAAATCAGGAAACTTGTTTCTCCTCAGATCACCTTCCTCCTCACCTCAGGGCTTTTGCACTCTCTCTGTTGGAAACATTCCTCCCCATTGCTGGCTCTCTCTTCTCTTGGCCTTGCTCAAGGGTTACTCTCAATGAAGGATTCATTTTCCCCCATATTTACATTACAGTACTATTTCCACCCAATTCCCATCTCCTTTCCTTATCTTTCCTTCTTCACAGCACTGGTCTCTCTCTGACATGTCATATAATTTTCAAAATCTGGTTTATAGATTGTGTCTTGCCACTACATGGAAGACTAACTTTGCCCTGCTTTGGTCTCTGTTGTAACTGACAGTCTGAAACAGTGCCTGACACATGCAGGGCATTCAGCAAATATTTGCAGAATAAGAGAATAGCCAAAAAATATTAATGAGTTCATTATTTAATGAAGTTCTATAGTAATATGCTTTAGGCTTACTTTCAAACATAATTTACTGTTTTGCTTGCTTAAGAAATTTTATTTTTACACATTATCTATAAGCAAAACCAAAGTGCATATTATGTCATAGAATTTGTAAATCTTCATGGAATCATTATTAATTAAGAAAATGTTATTATGGTTTTAGGCAATAATATAATCTGCTAAATCTCAAGAATATAGTCAAATACAAAGATCCTATGAGGACACATAATATCAGAATACTCTCCCTTTTTAAAACATCTTATTAGTGACTGAAATAAGATGGTTGAATATCTGTGATCTATTATTTATTTACTTTAGGTTATAGCTTGCTATTTTCAGTTGAGGATTTTATATTCTTGAGTTATTAACATAATAGACTCTAAAGAGTTCACTGGCAACATGTTTATAGGAGATTACCCATTTATGGAACAAAATAAAATGCTGTAACTTTTATTAACATGTCATGTTTCCAGTAATACACTAAAATCCTCCTAAAAACATTAATTTTGATGTATGGCATAGATGAGGATTAGATAGTAAACATGGAAAAAAACAGCAGTAAATGATTAAATCCATGGTTGGACTCTAAATAAGCCATAAAATAAGAAAAAAAAAAGTATAAAGACATCAGTGTGATTAAACAAATGTGAAAGTCTATTCAATGAACTAAGCATATAAAAGTACTATATGCATGCATACCACATGAAAAAAGACACTTTTATTCTACATTTTTATGAATGTGTGGTGTGTACTTTCAATTATGTATTTTATTTTGGTCATGACACATTATCAATATAATTATATGAAAAAAAATGGGTAGAGATTTTAAAAGATGTTATTACCTTAGGTTTTGGAGGCACAGAATTTGCCATATTCCAGTTCTTTAAATATATTTATTTTCACTCCAGCTTTTGAGCTAGTTAAAAGCCAATCATTTGTGCAATTTGCTTTCAGGCAAGGAAAATAATACATTGCCTTTCTTCCTATATTTCATGCTTTGTTAATGGTATTTATCTTCATAATTAACATTTATTGCATCTTTATGCTTATAAGGATGATACAAATTACTTAAAAAATATTTATAATAGAAGAATTAAAATGATGAAACTCAGTCCTATATATATCCCTCAGACTTGGCTTTTATGGATATTTTACATTTTCTTCAAAAATATTTTAATAACTACATAGTATTTAATGATAGTAGACCACAATTTTTAACCACTCCTGCATTGTTTGAAGTGCTGGCTTTATTTTTTGCTATTGTAAATAAAGTTATGATTAAAATCCTTGGGTATTGTCCAACTTGGGTTTCTCATTAAACAGTCAAGAAAAAAGCCCGGGTGCAGTTTGCTTTTTATGAGAGGTGAAGTCAGGGAGCAGGAGATTGGGAACCAGGGAATTGAAAAGCAAGCACAGTTGGAGTCAAGCAGATAGCTTGGTTCAGTGTCCTAGGAGACGTCAGAAGAACTGTGCAGAATATATTCCAGCACTGTCTCTCTTAGGACAAGAGAAGAATTTATTCATTTTGTGCCCCTGCCTGTCTCACTTTCCTGGGTACCCTGGATCTGAGCTAAGCCTGCTGGGTTGAGAGGTTTAGGAAGAGGTTGGGGTAGCAAAGCAGAGACCAACTGGAGCCGGGTGTGGTCAGGGCACACAAGCTGGTCCACAGGAGCTGCAGCTGAAATTACAGGTGGCTCCAGGAGTAGCAGCAGGTAGAGAAACCCCTGGTGTTGAGACAGAGAGCCTGCTGCGCTTAGCATTCCCAGGACCTTCCCGTCCATGGCCTCCACCATACCCAGTAATGGTGACTCCTTCTCAGGGACTGATGGTGGTAACCTCTGAGCTACCTGGTACCCACCTAACCACCCCCATGGCAGTCCTGGCTCAGCCAGAGCAAGAGGAGCCCGCTCCAGGACACCTCCAACCTTAGGAAAGAATTTAACAAATATAGCTGGTTCCAGTATTCCCTTTTCACTGGGACTTTTCCTTTAGCATGAAAATAAGGCATTATTTCTTCCATCTTAAAAAAAAGAAAATCTCTCCCCTTTCCTTTCTGTTATCACTGCATTTCTCGCCTTTCCTTTACGACTAAACTGAAAGCTTTCTTTCCCCCGACTCATTGTCTTATATTCCTATCCCATTTCTTATGAAAATATTTGTCAGGCTTTTGCCGCTAATCCACTGAAATCTTCATTGTCAAGTTCACAAATTACCTCCTAAATCCAACCTCAGACCCATTCTTATTTGATTTATTATCGCAGTATTTGACATAACTGTGTCTCTTACCTTCCCTTGAGAAACTTTTTCCCTTGACTTAGAGGATTTTTTCCCTCTGTGCGTCATTGGGTGTTGCATCTGAGGCTTCTAAGATGTTTTCTCCACATTTCCCCAGATGTTGCTCCAATCTTATAATTGGTGTAACCTGAGGCCTCAGTTCTTGGACCATATCTTTCCAATATTCTCTTTCTTAATCATCTCTTCCAGAGCCCTGGATTTAAATACTATCTGTATTGCGATCTTTCCTAATTTTATATTTTTAGCTGCTCCACTGTGCTGACCTCAAAAGCCATTGTCGTTCAGTCACCAAGTCATGTCCAACTCTTCGTGATCCTATGGACTACAGCATGCCAGCCCTCCCTGTCTCTCACCATCTTGCAGAGTTTCCCTGAGTTCATGTCCATTGCATCGGTGATGCCATCCAGCCATCTCATCCTCTATCGCCCTCTTCTCCTTCTGCCTTCAAACTTTCCCAGCATCAAGGTCTTTTTGAATTAGTCAGCTGTTCACATCAGGTGGCCACATCAGGCTGTTCACATCACATTTTGGCCATATATAAAAAACCATATATTCAGCTATCTACTGGCGCAGAGGTTAAAGTATCTGCCTATAATGTGGGAGACCTGGGTTTGATCCCTGGGTTGGGAAGATCCCCTGGAGAAGGAAATGACAACGCACTCCAGTATTCTTGCCTGGAGAATCCCATGGACGGAGGAGCCTGGTGGGCTACAGTTCACAGGGTTGCAAAGAGTCAGACATGACTGAGCAACTTCACTTTCACTTTCATTCACTTGGATATCAATTAGGCATGTGAAACTTGTCAAAAGCAAACTCCTTATTTGCCTCTCTTACAACGAAGTCTCCTCCTTCTATTGTTTCCCACAGCTCAGAAAATGTTTTCTCTATTTCTCCAATTTTTAGGTCATTTCCTTCACCTCTTTTCTTTTCCCTCATCTGTAAACCCTACTATCACTATCTCAACACATTATCTCTGGGCACCTTGCCATCTTGTTTAATGAAGATTGTTGAAAATCTCTGAAGTTGTCTTTTTCCCTCTTCTCTTAATACCCATTTGGTGCATTTAATACAAAGCTGTCAGTGATCCTGAAAGGACCTTCCTCAGGGTATGGCATTCTGCTCAGTGTCTTCTAATGGTTCCACATCGCTCTGAGTACATGCCCATTATCTGTCGTAGCTTATAAAGGTACACATAGTCAAGTTTCCTTTCTATCTAAGAATTCACAATCTATAACCCTCTTTCCATTTTCTTCATAGGACTCTAGCTCTTCCTTATCAAAGGCACACCAGGCTTCCCTGGTGGTCTAGTGGGAAAGAATATGCTTGCAGGGGACACTGGTTTGATCCCTGGTCCAAGAAGATTCCACATACCATAGGGCAACTAAGCCCTAGTGTTATGACTACTAAGCCTGCACTCTGGAGCCCATGAGCCGCAACTACTAAGGTCTGTGCACCTAGAGCCTGGGCTCTGTTAACAAGAGAAGCCACCACAATGAGAAGCTCATGCACTGCAAAGACACAGAGAAAGCCTATATACAGCAATGAATATTCAGCCTAACCAAAATAAGTAAATAGTTTTTTTTTTTTTACAAAGCACACCAAGTACATCTATATTGAACGATGTTTGCCCTTATTGTATTCTCTGCCTAAAATGCCCTCCCACAGTTTTATCTGCATGAGTCACTATCTCACTATCCCTCAGTTACTTTGACCTCTCTTTAAATTTCCCAAATCACTTCTTTGCTGCCACTCTATACCCACTTCCCTTTATTACTAGTTTTTCCATAGTACCCATCGCTATTTAATATTCTACATATTATACCTAGTCCTTTGTGGGATATTTCCTATCCACATGTCCATAACTCATTTGGTCTATCCCATGAGATCCTTGAAACTGGGTCCTATCCAAAACATCCTTGTGCATATTTGATCCATGACAAATTGTTTTTGACAGGACCAAACATCAGGGACTGTTTGGTGTGGACCAAATGTCTCCATGCAAATTGTGGACTGGATCAAACATAAGCTAATCCACTATCCTATTTTTGGTTTCCCAGTTTATTTCAGGTAACTTTTCTTAAAGAAATCATTGTTCACTTTAATAAATGCTATATTTCCAATGATAAGAATAATATCTGATTTGCATTTTTCTACTAATTAGTGACGTTGAGCATCTTTTCATGTGCCTTATGGCCATCTGGATGTCTTCTTTGGATAAATGTCTATTTATATCTTCTGGCCATTTTTTTTTTTTTTGATTGGGTTGTTTGCTTGTTTGTTTGATTGAGCTGTATGAGTTATGTATTTGCATACTTAGGAAATTAATCCCTTGTCAATGATACAGTGAAGTGTCACTCCACACTGGTCAGAGTGACCATCTTTAAAAAGTCTACAAATAATAATAAGTGCTGGAAAGAGTGTGGGGGAAAAAAAAAAAAGAGCCCTCCTATACGGCTTTAGTGGGAATGTAAATTGATCCAGCCACTATGGAGAACAGTGTGGATATTCCTCTAAAAACTAAAAATAGAACTATCATATGATCCTGCAATCCCACTTTTGGACATATATTGGAAGACAATCATAACTCAAAAAGACACATGTACCCCAATATTCATCATAGCACTATTTACAATAACTAAGACATTTAAGCAACCTAAATGTCTATCAAAACATAAATGGATAAAGAAGATGTGGTACATACATACAATGGAATATTACTCAGTAATAAAAAGGAATAAGATACCATTTGTAGCAACATGGATGGACCTAAAGTTTACCATACCTAGTGAAGTTAAGTCAGACAAAGACAAATATCATATGATATCACATATGTGGAATCTAAAAACTGGTGTAAAAGAACTTATCTACAAAGCAGAAAGAGATTCACAAGCATAGAAAGAACTTGTAGTTCCAAAGGGGAAAGGTGAGGGGATTAATTAGAAATTTGGGAGCAACACATACACACTATTATATATCAAATATATAAGTAACATTATATATATATATATATATACATCAAATATGTAACAAATATAAAAGAACCTACTGTATAGCACAAGTAAAACTATACTCGGTATTCTGTAATAACCTACATGAGAAAAGAATCTGAAAAAGAACATATATATTTACTTATATGTGTGTGTGTAGATATAATTGAGTCACTTTGATGTACATTAGAAACAAACACAGTATTATAAATCAACTATACTTTAATAAAAAATATTTTTTAAAAAAGAATATACACTCATGGCTGATTCATGTCAATGTATGGCAAAACGAATACAGTATTGTAAAGCAAAACAAACTAAAAAATAAAAATAAAAATAAATAAATAAATAAAAATGTTTATCTCCAAAAAAAGAATAATATCTGCATTATATTAGGCAAATATTAGAAAAAAGCAAATTAACACTTGATTTTCTATGAATGTCTCTCTGCATGTCTTCTATGTCTCAACACTTTCTGTAGAGATATAGTGCCAGTGTTGGTGCATAGAACAAAATTATTGGTTTATGAGAACAGAAACACCCTTTAACAATATATCTGCAAAAGAATGTGTGTGTGTTAATTGCTCAGTTGTGTCTGACTCTTTGTGACCCCATGGACTGTAGCCCACTAGGCTCCTCTGTCCATGAGATTCTCCAGGCAAGAACACTGGAATGGGTTGCCAATTCCCTCTCCAAATAAGAATATGTAGAGCTTAAATGAAGCAATGGAAACAATAAGATATTAAACTCAATTTTTAAATTAATATTTACCTTCAAGTTAAATATGAAAACAAAGGAAAATCTGATTCTATGTTTTTTAAAATTTCACTATAAAGTAATTATGGGGTATAAAAGATATTCATACCATGGTTTCATAGTTTCCTTTTTGGTTCTTCTTTCTTTAAATATTGAATGATTGCATTGTGTTGGGTACTTATGAAAGCAGGTTTGTTAGGGAGTTTCCTGGGATTACTAATCAATTTCCCTGTAAGAGGCAACTATGGCAATTAGAAGATGAAGGAATTGAACTTTTATTTATCCAGTAAAAGGATGAAGACATAATGTTACTTAGGCAGGAGGGCATGCAAATATTGCCCTTATAAATTGATTTCCAAGCATAATTATACTTTACTGCTTACTAATATGCTCATATCTTAATAAAATGTACAAAAAATATTCTAGGTGCTCTGTATTTCCAAATATTTTCTTTAATGTTTGAGAGGAACACAACTGGAACATGTAGGATAAATAAAACTTTAACCAGTTTCATCAAATGCTAAACTGTCTCTAGAACAACATAAAAGCGTATTCTCTCCAATAAGAATCTTCACTTGAAGAATGAAACATCTTGGAATTCTTATTGAATATTTAACTCTCTAAGCCAAATTTGTCTTTACATTCAGCAAGTTTGTTGCCTAAATTTGTCTTAGAAGAACCTAGAAACTGATCGATAACAAGTAAGAATGAAAACATCCTAAACGATTTAGCATTTTCACTATGAGTAAAATAATAGAAATCCAATTATTAGAGTTTTGATTTTCATTAAGCTGAAGATTCACTTATTTTCTAAAGGAAGAATTAACTAATGCTTTCCATATAAATCATCAAACTTTAGATAGTATTATAATGCAAAAATATAACCCAGAGCACATCGAGGTTTGAATTGCAATTTGAAGGAAATTATTTCAAGATGTTTAGAAACTAATATGTTAAGATAATGAATAGCAGAATATTACCATTTATCAATCATATACTTAAATGAAAAAAATCTCTGTCTAATGTCATGCATTTAGTTTGCATAAATGAATTATTTATAAAACTAGAAAATATTGAATTTAGTAAAATTAATAATGTCCCTTTCAAAACATATTTCTTCTCTATAATTATTAATTTATTAAAGTTAATTATGCTAATTTCATCATATTCTAAAGTTTAAATTAAATTTTTGTTCTTGTCTACTTCAAAATACAAGACCACTAAAAGACTACCAAACAATTTAATATATATTTTATTTTGCTAATTAATAAAATAACAAAATAATGCTTC
>SJYA01002364.1:754351-827505 GCA_006410615.1 Neotragus moschatus
AATAATCTCTAGCATTTTACTATTTGTCTTCTGAATCATCAGATAAATTGGTTAAAATAGTTATTTGTTTTGTAGAGTACAAATAATTCTCATATACATCATCCTATTTTCTCCTTTTACCTTACATCTGAGATAAGCAGAAAGTTTTATTACCACTGTTTCTGAGAGGAAGAACTAAATGCTGAGATATAATTTGCCAGATTTAATATTAATACCTATAGGTGACTAACACTAGTAACTGATTGCTTTCTTGTCTGTTAAGTGCATAAAATACTATTAAAATAGTTACTGAAATATCATAAAGTTGCTCACAGTTAACACCTGTTCTAACATACCATTCACTACCTACCAAAGTTTATCATAATATGAACTTTTTTTGAAACTTTTCACAATAATGTTGAATATCCACAAAGAAGTCTTATCTTGAATGAAAAAGGACAACTTTGAAATTACTGAGAATGAATAGTTAGCTTTTGTGAGCTTTTCTTCGTTGTTTATTTTATTTTATTATTTAATGAGGCAGCTTTCCTAATTCTAAATATGTTTGGATACCAAAAAGGTAACAACACCCACTTTTACTGAGCATCTTTCAGTATCAGGCTTTATAGCACTTTTCAAAGTTTATCTTTTAAACATTTTTCTTCCAAATGTTGTTTTGTATATTACTGTCCTCAGGATTTAGATAAAGAAAATGAGATTCAGGGTTTAAGTAGATTGTGAAGATCATATAGTCAGTGGTGGAACCAACTGAACCAGGTTTGTTGATTGCAATTTTTCTTGCTAAGGACTATGGCTAACACTTATGCTTGATACTTATTTTCTTTGCTTTAAAACTTTGTCTATGAGCTTTTATTTTCATTTTTTAGTGGATCCATGATATATAAAAAAGTTATAAAATATACAATTTTGTGTAAAATGAAATTTACGAAAGGATTTAAAGCAGGATATGTTTCCCTGATGGACTTCCCTAGTGGTGTAGATGATAAAGCATCTGCCTACAATGCAGGAGACCCTGGTTCAGTCCCTGGGTTGGGAAGATCTCCTGGAGAAGGAAATGGCAACCCACTCCAATATTCTTGTCTGGAAAATCCCATGGATGGAGGAGCCTGGCAGGTTACAATCCATAGGGTCGCATAGTTGGATACGATTGAGCAACTTATGACTATGAGGCTTCCCTGATAGCTCAGCTGATCAAGAATCTGGCTGCAATACAGGAGATCCGTTTTGATTCCTGGGTTGGGAAGATCCCCTCAAGAAGGGAACAGCTAACCATTCCAGTATTCTGGCCTGGAGAATTCCAGGGACTCTACAGTCCATGGGGTCACAACGAGTGGGACACGACTGAGCATCTTCCACTCTCACTTTTCAGACAATAAAGCTGATATGTCTTCTACTAGTTCCTCAGCTCTGTTTTTCAGAGGCAAATACTATTCACTTAGCCTTTTGCTGAGTCCTTTTAGAGATAACACTTTGGGAAGCCAATCACACAACTGGTAATACACAGTGCTCTGATAAAATGATCTTTATACCTTTCACTGAATAATATATCTCAGAAAGATAGAAGTAATTATTTCAGTTCCTTGAGTCAATGGTGGAAGGATGGGTCACAATGTTTCTAGATTTTGTCAAATGTTGAACTTTTGCTACAACCCACTGTCAGTAGACTGGATTTGCTGAGTGCTGGTGAGAGAATTTATTTGATTCAATAGTTTTTTTTCCTTTTCTGTTATTTATATAAATTAAAAATTTTGGTTTTGTTTGTTAAATGCTTTGATGGAGAATTCAGTCTCAGTGGCTCCTAATAAACCCTTCTCTCCTGCTAATACGGTAGGGAATCATTCTTTGGAGTCCATGCCCCCAAAAAAGAGACAGTGATTCTTCACGCTTGTTTGCATGTTTATCACAGAATTTTTTCATAAAGAATGTAATGGAAAATTCTAAGCACCCATTTCTACTACAGTGACTCTAGGGTGTGCCACTCAGTTGGCAGAACTTGCCAAAATTCTTCTCCACCCATCTTTTATTACTGGAATATAGTTTTCTATAATTGGCTCCATACTTTGCTTACACCACACAATGCCCTAAGGAGGCAAATATTATAGACTGGCATTTCAGCTGTTTGCAAAAAAATTTGTCTGTCATATTAAGACCTCATTGGATGCTTTCATAAGCCTTAGTTATGCAATAAGTAGCAGGTGTAGTGAGAGAAGAACAGGGCAGATAATGCTTCGTGGCTGTAAATGGTGTCTATCCATAGTTAGGTCCAACTTGCATTTTCTGGTTTTGTTAACAGCCATAAGGTTAGGAAAATCTGAAGTATCTGGGTGACAAAATGACTGCATCCTTTTCATTGAAAAATGAAAAAAAAAAAAAAACAACCACTTCTCTTAATTAATAAATTGGCCACCCAATTTGAAAATAACCACTTGAGTATGTTTCTAGGATCATTTCCTTCCTTAGGAAAATACAAAAATCAAATTGATGTTCTTTACATTCTCATTCCTCAGCATTAATTTAAATATCATTTTCTTAAACTTTGAGTGTTTTTATTGTACATTTAAGGAGACAAGATTTAGGTAAATAATATAAGAAAATTGCCTCCTTTTTGACTACAGGGAATATTCAAGCTGCTGTTCACCGGTCTTACCCAATTACTGATGATCTAGAAGTTGCCTTTTCTGCTATAACCCTAAGAATCAGGACCCCATATTGCACTTATTTGTAGCAGAAAGACCGGGTTCACAGGTGTCCTCATTTGAAGACAACACAGAGAACAGTTGGTATTGAACTGAGCAATGTCTTAAAGCAGGGATGGATAACTGTAATTGAGAGACCCACTACCAATGCCTATAAGAAGGCATGCCAATATCGTTCCATTAGCTGGCTCCCACTTGCTTTTCTGCTGCAATTTGGGAGGCTGTGCAGGCAGCTGGGCAACTGCCTTGTGTTATTTATTTATTTTTTTTCTTTCTATGCAGTCTTTGCTGGTCAGGTTTCCCCATGCTGTGTTCTACACGTGTTGTCTCAAGTTCCAGTGACTCAGCTTCATACACAGCCTTGGAAAAGTGCTGCCTCTTTATTCTTGCTCTTTCCAATGTATTGCATAATTTAAAAGCTATACATTACTTGCTTCATTATTTAACACCTGGGTCTCAACATTCTCTTATTCTCTCAAAAACCTTTTGAGAAAACATGTTTTGGTTTCCACTGTCTCCTCCTGCCACACTGAAACTGCTCTTGAGTTGCATGCTTTTAATCAACCTAATTCCCTGGGGTACTTGATTTAATAAAGGGCAAATAAAGGGTATAGTGAAAGAAAAACTTCCTATACCATTTAAGTTTTGTTACTGGATCTGAGCATTAAAATGATGAAAGACAGATTAATAGAAGAAAATCATACAGATTTTATTTGATAATTTCACAGGCACACAGGAATCTTCAGAAGAAAAATAGAGACCCAAACAAGCAGTGAGAACTGACAGTTTGTAAACTTTTAAACAGAGAAATGTATATTTTTGGGAGAAGTTACAAGACAAAAGAATTTAGGCTGGAATAACAAGTTGTTCGGAAGAGAGTAGAAAATATAAGGAAACAGTGGATGATCAGGGTTATTTTCATGGGGTTATCCGTACAGATCCATTTCAGAATCAGCTTAGTCTCCCATGATAAAAGTGGCATTCTCTTCTTGGTACAAAAAGGACAATTTTCTCACAGAAAATTTGGTGATCTATGTTGAGATAGAAATGGGAAGCCAGAGAACCTTTTGTACCTGATGTTTCTCAAGTACCTTTAGCTCAGAANTAAGGAAACAGTGGATGATCAGGGTTATTTTCATGGGGTTATCCGTACAGATCCATTTCAGAATCAGCTTAGTCTCCCATGATAAGAGTGGCATTCTCTTCTTGGTACAAAAAGGACAATTTTCTCACAGAAAATTTGGTGATCTATGTTGAGATAGAAATGGGAAGCCAGAGAACCTTTTGTACCTGATGTTTCTCAAGTACCTTTAGCTCAGAATAACCAACATGTCAAAACTGCATATTTGGGGTCTGCATGCTCTGATACCCTTCATGGTACTAGATAAAAACTTTAATGCTTATCTGTAAATTCTCTTCAATGGAAAGAAGGTTGGAGTGGATTGATAGTGTGATAATTAGATTATTTCCTATATTCTTTCTACCCATTTTACAAGACTATTCCTGCCTTTCTTTATCTCATAACTAGACATATTTTTTGGTACAACCTTAAGGAAACTAGCTAACTGGAAAAAATTCAAAACTCAAGTCTTATTCTAGAACATCTTTCCTTGGCATTAAAGAGAATGTACTTGCTCAAATAAAGTTTTTCTGTACAACAATAAGAATAGTAACAATCATTGATTCAATAATTGAACTCCTACCGTATCTAATTCACAAAACTAACATTAACACATTAAGAAAATAATATATATATATACCCTCATGTATGTATGTATTAATGAGATCGGTATTATTAAATACAAAAACCGAGAGATGCTAAAGCACAGGGAAGCCTGAAGTGCTGCGGTCTGTGGAGTCACAAGGAGTCAGACATGACTTAGCGACTGAATAACAACAACGAAGGTCATCAAAAGGTTCTATTGATTTTCCCCAGGATAACATAACTAGCCTTTAAGCTCAGATATTTTTTCAAACTCTTCATTTAAATAAAAAATTATACCTTTTTTTCTTATTATTCCTCATCTGCTCATAATAACTTAACTTGTACTGCAGGCAACACAAAGTATGGAAAGGTTAACTATATTCAAAATTTGAGAAGAAAATATTCCATAACTAATTCCATAACCATAACTGAATCTGGGAGTGAAACGTGGATTTTCTATTGAAGACCTCTTCTTTTAACATATTAAATATATATATTTTTTTCTTTCTCGCCTGTTCAATGAGAAAGTCTATATTTTAAACATAGTTGTTACCCATAAGTCCAGATTACCCTCTTAATTTTAAGATCGTATTTTATAGGATTTTGAACAGGTTGGAATTAACTAGAATGTCTTAGTATTTGCCAAAATCTTTTCCAAAATTATTTTTCTGGAGAAGGCATAACACATAAGAGTTACAGGCCAGTTCACAGAGTCTTTTTATTTTTAAAATCATCTAATCTCCATATGGAGATATTGCAAAACATAAATTTACATGAGGTCTTTAGATAATTCAAGTAGTAGAATCCGAGAGTTGGCAGTGAGGTGAATATTTTTTTAATGTAACACTTCTCAAGTAATAATTCTCCCCAAAACTAATTTTAATTTTAAATCAGATGAACTTGAATGATTATGTGAGCATACTGAGGTAAAGTCCAACATGGGTTTATTTTCTAAGATAGCAGAAGGTCATTTCAAGTACCTTATTTCTAGGATAGCTACAAACTATTTGATTTTTATCCACAAAGAGTTTCCTTTGAAATTTCTTCTTAAATAATTGTACACTGACTAAAAACAGTCATGAAGACAAGTCATTTTCTGATTGTTTATGGGCTACAACATAAAATGACAATTCCATGCCATTTTGCATTATTTCTTCTAACTCTGGAAGTCAAACATGAACCAAGTAATAGTGATACTACTACTAGAGCTATTACTATGGTTACTAGTAACAATGACAATGAATTACCAATTAGTTTAATCCAAGTAAGCATTGGATCAGACATACAGTTAACCAAGATATATTATAAAGTTGAAGTTAGGCTTTTGTAAAGATATAGTTTGAGTATTGGAAAGTTTTTTAAAAACTCCAAAATTTTTTATAATTAAAAAATAAATATTTAATATATTAGAATATTTTAAAATATTTTAAAATATTTAACATTGTATTAAACATACTTTCCACCTAATATCACTAAAGTTCTACTGTTTTATGACATTTATCATGTCAAATATCAGCCTGCATTTCATACCCTTATAGACAGACCATTTTTAGATGTACTTAACATTTATTTATTTTTATATTAGAGAATAATTGCATTACAACGTTGTGCTAGTTTGTTCTATACAGCAACATGAATTAGCTGTATGTATACCTATGTCTCCTTCCTCTTGAGCCTTGCTTATACCCACCCCTATGGCCCTCCTCTAGATTACCACAGAGCACCAAGCTGACCTCCCTGTGTTATAGAGGAGCTTCCCACTAGCTTAGACAAAATTTTAATTCCTTTATTTGACAGTGTTAAAGATGTGAACTCCAAGTGTGAAGATTGTTTATATAGGGAATCACTAACTTAAATTGTCAACAATTCATCAAAGTAATACTATATGGAACAAGGTAGCAAAGCAATTAATGTGCAGTTTGTATCTTCTAGGAAAAAGAAAACCGCTTTAAGGAAGAAGAGTGTCTACCTACAGACTTTTTCCCTATGTCCAGATTTGAAAGATACCAGAAAAATAATTTAAAGTTTGGAAATAATTCAAGAAGATAGATGGAACATCTTTTAAATGTTATATAGTGATGACTTTTCATCTAAGGATTGTTTGAGGAAATGTACGTAACTCACTATTTTTCATTGATTAAAGTATGCAGACCTATTACAGCTATTAATAGGTGGCAACATACATTTTGTGTAGTAGTGGCGCACATAATTTCTTTTCATTGGAACAGATAATCCCAAAATTCAAGACCCTATTAGATACTCAAAACACAGCTAGCCTTGAAATCCCAATTTATAAAATACTCTGTTCATCAGTCATAAAATCTTACTGCTTTCTTCATTAAACCACATAACAATTATGAATTTACCCTTTTATATTATGCTTCAATAAGGGACATGCATAGGAATAGATGAAAAGCAAATTGTGATATAAGATCAGAGAGTTACCGAAGCTCTAGGAATAATAGAATTATGTCTAAGGGCCAATATGAGTGATGTTTTTGAAAAATACTTTGTAAAACAAAAAGATTTTTGGAAGAATAAAATGTATTTAGATAAAAGTGGTTAAGGAATGGATAAATCAGTGGTTTATTCAATATAAATCATTGGCTCATGGGGTAAAGTAACTTACTGAAAAAGAGGCTAACTCAACTCCTAATATTACTTGACTTTGTCCTAACTCTAAAAAGAATGGTATCTCAATTATATCAGATCCATTACTCCCTTTAAAACTTGGTAAAATACTTTATTGATAGAAACATTGAACAAAAAGTACAGTTTCCATATCCCTCACACACACACACATACACAATTTCCCTTATTATTATTGGCTTATGTGAGTGTGAGACAATGGTTATGAGGGATAAATTAATGTTGACACATTAATATTATCTTAAGTCCATGGCTTACATTAGAGTTCATGCTTTGTGTTATACAGTTCTACGGGTCTAGCCATATGCATAATGTTATGTATCCACATTATAGTATCATACAAAATAGTTTCACTGCCCTAAAAATCCTCTGTGCTCTAACAACTTATCTCTGAAAATTTGGCAACTACTGATCTTTTTACTATATAGTTTATCTTTTCTAGAATGTCATGTGGGTGAAATCATACAGCATGTAGTCTTTTCAGATCTTCTCTCATTTATTAATATACATTTAATTTCCCTCCCTGCATTTTTACAGCTGGATAGATCATCTTTTAAAATTGCTGAATCACATTCCACTGTACATTGTACCATGGTATGTTTACTTAGTCATCCATTAAAGGACATCTTAGTTGCTTCCAATTTGGGGCAATTATTGATAAAGCTGTTATAAATATTTGTGTGAGGAGTTTTATATGGACATATGTTTTCAACTCATTTTAGTAAACATCAAAGAGTGTGATTGCTGGATCATATGGTAAGATTAGGTTCAGCTTCATGACTTGTAAAATAACAGTTTGTATTCCTACTAGCAATGAACAAGAGTTATCATTGCTGTAGATCCTTGCCATCACTCAGTGTTATTATATTCAGTTCAGTTCAATTCAGTTGCTCAGTTGTGTCTGACTCTTTGCAACCCCATGTGGACTGTAGCACACCATGCTTTTCTACTTTCTTTTTATAACAAATATTATACAAGGTTTCCATTAATATCCTGAAAAAAGTCATGAATGAAATAACTCAGAATGCACATAACTTACAACAAAGAAAGTAAGTATTCTTTCACATAAAGAAAAAATAAAAGTAATTCATTATACAGTAATATACATTTTAATATAAAAGTTCTTGGACTTGAGTAAGCCTGGTAGCATATTGTAATAATCAGAAACTTGGACAGACAGATACTATTGATAATTTCAGAGCTATAAACACAGACTAATCCCACAAGATTTTAGTGACTGACTCATATATCACAAATGATGATATTTAAATGATCAGGATGGTGACTTTTTCTGAGACAGGAACAAATACTGGTAAAATTCCAAAGAAACAAAGTCTTTCCTCCCTTTATAGAGTAAGTTTCTTCCTGAAACTGTTAAAGCATATTTAAACATAAATATATAAATTTTATATATGTTAATATTTAAATATATTTAGTTTCAAGGCTTGAATAATTAATTATAAACAGGCCTTAAAGCTACAAAACTATTTCCCAGAATATTTAAATGTCACAATATGTAAGTGTCACCCATGCAGGATGCACGAAGGCCAGCATCCTCACCCCAGCCTATAAATTTCAATAACACAGCCCATTTCAGTGTAGCAAATAAAATTTCCCCTCAAAGTGTTGAAACATTCCATATTGGGCTGCAGTATTTCAATAAGAATCACTGATCTATATTAAGTTTGGCAGGCCAAACATTTAGTTACAAAATAAACTTATAAATTGATAAAACAATGTGTTTTAAATCTGATCATTGAGATTCCAGTGGAAATACAATTACATGTGGGTTCAATTATCTTCAAGTTCATAATTTTATGCACATCCTAAAGGGGAATCTTTCATCATTTGACCAGGTTGAGGAGCTCAGATTTCCTTATTATTTTTACTATCATTACCCTTCTTTCAAATTTTTTTCCATTTTTTTTTTTATTCTGGATGTCTTCTCCATACTTTTATTTACAACACCCCAAGCTCCACTAAATATTATTTCTGATATTTTAGAAGATAACCTTTTCTACCTATTTCCTGAAACATTTTAAATTTTATAATTTGGTCTTCAGACAATGGCTCAGCAGTAAAGAACCTGCCTGCAATGCAGGAGACTCATGTTTGATTCCTGGGTTGGGAAGATCCCTTGGAGAAGGAAATGGCAACCCAATCCAGTATTCTTGCCCGGAAATCCCATGGACAGAGGAGCCTGGCAGGTAGCCCAGGGGGTTGCAAAAAGAGTCAGACACAACTTAGCAACTAAACCACCTTCAGGCAATACTATTAGTAATAGAAAAAGCATCACATGGTTTTGAGAAAGAAAATAATATGGATTCTTTTATCATTTTGAACTTTGTAGAATCAGTTAGAATATGCATATAGTATACCTTTAAAATAAATAGGGATGAAGCTATTAGAGATTCCTAGTTGGGAGTTAAAAAAAATTTCACTTACTATGCACAGTCATAAAAGAAGAAGAAGAAATGGGAAAATGCAGCAAATAAGTTTTAGAAAGTTAGGAATTACATAATTTATTTATAAGGCATGAGGGTACAGCAGATCACTAGTGATTATGATGTACCTTGACTGATTTTTGGAGAAATGACAGGAGTAAGAGGCATAGGGAAATCAAGAGTAGGAATAGTTTAGCAGATAAACTTAGTTATTTAATCTTTAGGTTGTCAATGAGACTGGGGGTTTACATTATCCAAGTAACATTCTGAGAATAAGAACTAATGAGATTATAGTGTCCACTCTAAATATCCTTCAATCCACTGGTTTGCATTTCCACATAACCACACCCTGCCATCACTTAGAATGCACGATTAGAGTTCAGAGGAGATACGAGAATTGCACTTATGAAATATTTATAATTGAACTCATAGAATGTATAATGTTTCCAAAGGGGAGAAGAAAACAGAGAAGAGAATTACATTTGAAACTTGGCAAAAGCCTCAATTCAAGACAGGAAGAGAATAAGAACTTATCTTTATCATTCACTGAGTCACTTTTAATTGAGCATAAATTTGCACCAACCCATCTTCTAGATGTAAGATGTTGTTGTTTGTTGCTGAGTCATATCTGACTCCTGTGTCCATGGATTTCTCAGCTTTCAAAATACTGGAGTGGGCTGCCATTTCCTTCTCCAAGGGATCTTTCCTTCGCAGAAACAGAACCGACGTCTTCTGCATAGGCAAGGGGATTCTTTACCATTGAGTCACGAGGGAAGCCCTAGATGCAGGATATTGTTGGGCAATTTGAGATGGAAACAGAGGATCTGAAAAGGGCTCAAAGTCCAATTTGGGGTAAGATAGGTACAGAAGAAAATATCCTAAGGTGTTAAGATAGCCAAACAGAATCTTAAAATGGATGGTAGATGTTGAGTAGAGCAAAAAGGAACAAAAAAGGCTGAGTTGAAGAAATACAACACCTTCAAAAATGCTAATATTTTCATTTGAGTGGACCATATTTAAAAAAGAAAATTAGTGGATTGTCAGACTCAGGTATATTGCAAGTTTAAAGTGCTTATCTTGAATAAAGCACTGCCTGTGCATTTGCTTAAAATAGTAGCTAGAGTTGCTTGTTGGTTGTATAGGTTTTTATGGAATAGTATACCACAAGAAGTCAATGGTACAATAGCTCATTTTTCCTAATTCCATCTGTATCTTATTTATATTACTCTTGAAAATAATGCAGTGGTTATGTTAATATTTGGAAATTTTCTTAAAGCATACATATGAAAACATTCCATGCATATATTTTAAAGTGCTTTCTGGTATGATATTCTAAAGAAGAAAACAGAGACATTTAAAACAAACTTCCCTCTGGAGTGGGATGGATCTTTGTTTTAAATGTCTATGGCATGGGGAGGAAGGTGGGAGGGGGATTCAGGATGGGGAACACGTGTACACCCGTGACGGATTCATGTTGATGTATGGAAAAATCAATACAATAGTGTAAAGTAAAATAAATAAATAAAGCAAAGATCTATTACAAGCCTGCAGATATTCTAGTTGAAAACTAAAGACAGGAGTGTAGTTACTGAACACAACAGGTTTTTGTTTTTGAATGTTACAGTGCTTTTTTACAAAATAGCATTAAAATCCTATGAACTAATTGCAATTTCCATGTAAATTTATTCCCCTAAGTACAATCCTATTTAATCCTTGACACTAATGATACCAACCTACATATAAATATCCCATGACTATCTAACTCCAGGTGACAATGACATTTCATGAACTAGTTCTAACATATTAACCTTAAAGAAAATGCATTTAGTTCAATAAATCTGTATAAATATTTCACTATTTTGTTGGTTAATTCATTTCTACAGCAGTATATCACTTTTAAGATTAAATAGAACTTAAAAGAAAAACTAAATTATCATTCTCGTTGAAACTCTTGTCATACACATATCGAGTAATTATTTTCGTGGCATATCTTTGAATGCAGGTTCAAAACAATTATTGACGCTCATCTCCTGGGAAGATGCATAGAGGGATTTCTGTCTCCTGAGACATGTCCTTGCCCTGTTTGAGAATCTTGGAGGCTGCACTGAGGATCCAGTGGTGACATATACTGTTTGTTTTAATTTCTTTAGAATTCTTATGTTTTGCTTTGCATATGAGTTCTATTGAAATTGGCAAAATAATGTGAGTAAAAATTACCTAAAATTTAAAAAATTGTTGAGAGATGTACATTCAACTACTAACATTTTTGCTTCTGAAAAATTTTGACATACATTTTGAATTCTTGACCTAAAAGTCAGAGTAGGTATTGAGAGGATAACAGGTAGGAAGGCCAGAGGTCTGCAAGCAGCAGTAGAAAATAAACTGCAAGTGGTAGATGTTTATTTCTTACACTACACAAAATTTAAAAAGGCTTCTTTTAATTCTGTGTTGAGGACACCTTGTTCTGCCTTGAGGTAATCAATGCGTTTTCCTTATGGAAATGTTTTTCTTAAGCTATGTTAATGAAACTATGTATTTGCTTTGGAATTTGCCTTTCTTCAAAATGGTTCTGCTTAAGACTAACTTTTATCTTTTCTCAAATCTTGGGGTGATAATGGCTCAATAAATCAGTATTCCTGTCAAGTGTTATATGGCCTGGGGTGGTGGGGAGATGACACACCTCATGCCATCCTATCTTAAAAAGGCATATTGTGGGAGAGGGGCCTGGTGACACTTCCTCAGCCTTGAGATGTCTCTCTTACCTGATTAGCATATTTCTAACAGGCATAAAACACCTTGCTAAAAACTGGCAAGGGGGCATTCTTTCTGTCCCCTTCTCATGTCTATGCCAGAAGCTTTCCTTATTTCTACTCTACTTGGATAAAACTTTGCTACACGAAAAGCCCCAAGTAACCCTCTTACACTGTTTGTGGGAATGCAAACTAGTACAGCCACTATAGAGAACAGTGTGGAGATTCCTTAAAAAAACTGGAAATAGAGCTGCCTTATGACCCAGCAATCCCACTGCTGGGCATATACTCCAAGGAAACCAGAACTGAAAGAGACACGTGTACCCCAATGTTCATCGCAGCACTGTTTATAATAGCCAGGACATGGAAGCAAACTAGATGCCCATCAGCAGATGAATGGATAAGAAAGCTGTGGTATATATGCACAACGGAGTATTATTCAGCCATTAAAAAGAATACATTTGAATCCGTTCTAATGAGGTACATGAAACCCTGGAGCCTACTATACAGAGTGAAGTTAGCCAGAAAGAAAAACACCACTACAGTATACTAACACATATATACAGAATTTAGAAAGATGGTAATGATAACCCTGTATGTGAGACAACAAAAGAGACACAGATGTATAGAATAGTCTTTTGGACTCTGTAGGAGAGGGCGAGGATAGGATGATTTGGGAGAATGGCATTGAAACATGTATAATATCATATACAAAATGAATCGCCAGTCCAGGTTTGATGCATGATACTGGATGCTTGAGGCTGGTGCACTGGAATGAACCAGAGGGATGGTACGGGGAGGGAGGAGGAAGGGGGATTAAGGAGGGGGACACGTGTATACCTGTGGCGGATTCATGTTGATGTATGGCAAAACCAATACAGTATTGTAAAGTAATTAACCTCTAATTAAAATAAATTTAAAAAAATAAAACAAAACAAGAAAAACGCCCTAAGTAGTCAAGCTTCGTCTCTGACCCCAGATCAAAAAAACCCTTTCCTCTGGAGGTCACGAATCCCAGTATAACATTTGGCTCACAGTAGCAAATTTTTAGTATATAAATAAAGGAGAAAAATTTTATTTTTCCTTTTGGGGCCCTGGAAATTAAGCTGATAAACAATAGATGACCAAAGGAAAAACAAGCAAAAGGTTATAAACATGTGCAGTGAGCATACAAATGGGGAAATCCAATGATGAGCAACTCGAAGTGGTGGTTAAAACTTGGTTTTTAACAGCATTTTAACAACAACAACAGCAAAAAATACACTTTGTACAGAAATCAGAGGACAGAAGAGAAGGACTTTCTTAGGACAGCAAATTGTGGGTTGATGAATATATTAAAAAATCTAGTGAAAGAAAAAGGCTAGTTAGTAAGGTTTGTATCTGTATCTTGTATCTGCTTCTTCTCAATTGTCTTTAGTTCAAAATAATATGTCAGAGAGGCATATTTTGGGGTGGTAGATTTTGATATCCTTCAGTAGTTTTTTTCAATGTCATTGGTAAGAAAAGTGATATCTTTATTTACAAAGATAGAGGAAATATTATAAAGCTAGTAAGTGAAAAAAATGGTTTAAATTAGTTTTATGGTTTTAGGTACTTTGGCTATAAGATCTACATGGCTACTATGCAAGCTATTTGTGATGTTACTAATACATGTTCCAAAGTATCCTGTTCAATAGTTCAGGGAGGTTAAAAAAATTAACTTCTTTTTTTTCTTAAAGAATATATAAGGAAATTATTTTTCTGTACTATTCATGTTTTTTTTTCCACAAATTGTATACAAAATGTAACAACATTTCACAATATGTATACGAACATGAGATCATCACCACCTTCAAGACAGTGAAACCAGAATAGCTATGCATTCCATCAATTAAGAAAAAAAAAAAAATCACCGCTATAAAAATGTCCCAGAATAGAATTACTATAATGATTATTTATTCCAGGAATAGATGCAGGCATGTAACCTTATATATTTAGTCTTAAATTCCTTTTCTACTGTTATTAACTATTTCTGATATCAATTTTATTAATGTGTTTTTAAATTTTAACTTTTTCCTATGATACAGAGAAAGTCTTAGAACTTGAATTTTCCTGTATACTTGATTAGTAAGATGAGACTGCTTTTACAATAAATGTTAGGCAAATCTCTACGAAAACTAGCATTGCCAGCTATTTTAGTTATGGCAAAAAATAATAATACTTTCAACCCTTTAAATATTTTGGAAAACTAATTTTGAAACATGAATGAAGGGGGCAGGGCACAACTTTTGAAAGAATGACAAGTGGGTGCCAGATGGCAGACAAGTCAACTTCAACTAGACCTTGATCCTCAGTATGCACTCACTGTAACACACCAGCATGCTAAGGGACACTCCCAGAGGCACCATGACAGCTCCAAAGTGGGGCATCAAAGACTAAAAAGTGAGCAATGGCCCAGTTCCTGGAAATCTCGGCCCCTTTCCCAGAATACTTGGAATAATCCTCCTACTCGTTAGTCTATGAGATTCAGTTCTGCTCAGCTCAGTCACACAGGCGTGTCTGACTTCGCAACCCCATGGACTGCAGCATGACAGGTTTCCCTCTTCATCACCAACTCCCAGAGCTTGCTCAAACTCATCTCCATTGAGCCAGTGATGCAATTCAACCAACTCATCTTCGGTCATCCCCTTCTCCTTCTTCCTTCAATCTTTCCCAGCATCAGGGTCTTTTCTAAGGAGTCAGTTCTTCATATCAGGTGGCCAAAGTATTGGAACTTCAGCTTCAGCATCAGTCCTTCCAATGAATATTCAGGATTGATTTTGTTGCAGGAAGGGGGACACCTTGCAGGGCTGGAACTGAACTGAGCTCTTGTCTAACACTCAGAAATGAATTGTCTGAGGAGATACACATGCTGACAAAGCAAGAGATTTTATCAGGAAAGAGCACCCAGTTGGAGAGCAGTAGGGTAAGGGAACACAGGAGAACTGCTCTGCCAGGTGGCTTGCAATCTCGGGTTTTATGGTGATGGGATTAGTTTCCAGGTTGTCTTTGGCCAATCATTCTGACTCAGAGTCCTTTCTGGTGGTGCATGCATTGCTCAGCTAAAATGGTGCTAGTGAGAGGGATTCTGGTATGTAGACGGACATGTGGTGTCTCCTTTCGACCGTTCCAAAACTATTCTGGTTGGTGGTGGCTTATTAGTTCTGTTTTTGTTACCAGGACCTCCTGTCATAAAACAATTTATGCAAATGGTTACTAGGGATCCTGGCCAGGGTGGGCAGTTTCAGTCTGTATACTTCCCCTAACAACTCCTCCTGAGAGACGTCATACTCAAGATACTTCTTGGGAATTGGGGCAGAGATCTCTTTCTTCTATAACTTCTCCTGCTGTGCATGGGCATAGTACTGCCTAGCAGAGCAGAAATCTCTCTCTACCTGATCTAATTTGAGGTATTCTTCACCTGAAACCAGCATTCACCCTTGTAATAACAGTAATTTAGCTAGAAACTGTTGGCTTCTCTCAGAAATGAAATAGACAGGGGCCAAACAGGATATCTAACATAATGGTCATCACTGGCCCCCAGAAACAGAAGGCAACATTTGGGGTGAGGGCTGTAGGGTATGTAACTTTTTCTGACTGGTTGGTGATGAGGCAACAGAGTAGTGCTCCAAAAATCTTGTGCTCAGCCTGAAGTTACCATCCTCCACCTGGGTGGGGGCCCCGGTTCTGTAGAACTCAAAGACATTATTAAGCATATTTTTTTGAGTAGTAACCAGGACCCTGTCTCAAGGCTGTACCGTGATTTGATTCTTCCTCTTCTGTTTCTATATCTTCTCCTTTCTCTGATTAACAACTGCTTGAGTCTGCTCTTCAGGATTCAGGAAAGGTCAAGGAGGCTGAATAAATGTTTTTATCCTATGAACAAGAAATATAGAACACAGAAGGGATCCATACTCCAGAGTCCTTTGGAGTCCTGCTCAGCTTTAATTCAAGGAACTGGGCAATTATGACTCTTGTAACTTGCTGTCAAAATGGGGCATAGGGCTGCCTCAGTTTGGAGAATAGACACTGAACTGGAAGTATTCCTGAGTTCCAAGTCCTAGATCTGAGTCTCATATGATTAAAATCTCAATACCTTGGTCTGCCATTTTAGTGTAACAGACCCAGTTAAAAATAGTTGGAAGAGTGACAAATGGAATTTTAATAGACAAAGTAAAACTCACTTTTTTTTTTTTTTTCCAGAAGAATGGGCCTGAAACCCAGTCTGGACCAGTCTGAAACCAGTCTGGACTTGGGGAGACTTGTAGCCAAGTAGCCAGTTGCCTACAAGTCTCCAGCTAGTTTTATAAAGAGTAAGGTTGCAGTTACTAGATGCCAGCAGATATTGTTTTGAGAATGTCTGATGACATCCAAGCCTGACACGACTCAGAAAACTCAAGTGTTTGGCAATACAAGATCTAGTCTGAAATTACACCTATAGTATTGTCCAGTATTTCCCTGGATATCTGAACCATAGCTACTCTATTTTGACTTTTAATTGTAAAAAAATTTAATAGCCAAAGCAGATGTCACTATTAATGATGTCAGTGTTTCTCTAGGTATGAGAAGATGAGACAGTTGGGACTCATAAAATCTTCTCCTGAAAAGATCTTTCTGAGGGCTTGTACTGCCAGTTTTTCCCAGAGCACGGAGTACTTTATTCCTGATTTTTGTCCTGAACTCCTTTCAGGGGAGTTGAAGGTCAGCAGCTGAAGTGGGTGTGATTTAATCATTGTAGACTTAGATGGCAAGTGTCAGGTTTCAGTTGGCAGAGCCCCTTCTTGGTCATAAACTTGACCATGATTTTGAGGGAGGTATTTCATGACCATTTCATCCCATGGTGCTGAGAATGTCTATTCTCAGGTTCAGGCAAATATTTTGTTGTCAGGCCACTCGATGTGCGTTACTGGACTAGGCCATAAAACAGTATCCAAAATTCTCCAGATCACCTGTCTTACAAGCCCCTTGGTCCAGGAAAACATTCCCTCTTGTTGCTTATTCCCATATCTAAGAGTTACGCTGCTACCATCATCTATTTCATATGGAACTCTATATTATCAGAGGCCTCAGTCACACATTTGGCAGTATAAGAAACAGCAATTTTGTATAACAGATGAAATACAAATAACATAGCCAGCAATATTAGAAAAAGTCATAAGTAAGACTTAAGCTAAGAGCTTCCATTCGATGTAGCCCAGTATATCCCAGGTCATCTAAGTTAGTCTACTCTGTACCAATCTTTATTTTCCAGGGAAATTATATATTGGCACTCTCTATAAGGCACATGGCCCAGTTTTCTAGTGTTACGAGACTTATTATACTTAGTATGATTTAACTGTTTCCAACATAGAGTAGACCTTAAACCTAAATTACCTAGCCTGGTATTATCTATGTAAATCCATCCCATAACTGGGAGAATTTTTCTTTGCTGAAACTTTGCTTCTTGTTCTGATTGAGCTTGAATAATAGAAGAAAACTCAAATTTATGGCCAGAGTCAGAGTCAGTTCAGTTCAGTTCAGTTCAGTCGCTCAGTCGTGTAAGACTCTTTGCAACCCCATGAATCGCAGCACACTAGGCCTCCATGTCCATCACCAACTCCTGGAGTTCACTCAGACTCATATCCATTGAGTTGGTGATACCATCCAGCTATCTCATCCTCTGCCATCCCCTTCTCCTCCTGCCCCAAATCCCTCCCAGCATCAGGGTCTTTTCCAATGAGTCAACTCTTCACATGAGGTGGCCAAAGTATTGGAGTCTCAGCTTTAGCATCAGTCCTTCCAATGAACACCCAGGACTGATCTCCTTCAGAATGGACTGGTTGGATCTCCTTGCAGGCCAAGGGACTCTCAAGAGTCTTCTCCAACACCACAGTTCAAAAGCATCAATTCTTTCGTGCTCAGCTATCTTCACAGTCCAACTCTCACATCCATACATAACCACTGGAAAAATCTAGCCTTGACTAGATGGAGCTTTGTTGGCGAAGTAATGTCTCTGCTTTTGAATATGCTATCTAGGTTGGTCATAACTTTTCTTCCAAGGAGTAAGCGTCTTTTGATTTCATGGCTGCAGTCACCATCTGCAGTGATTTTGGAGCCCCCCAAAATAAAGTCTGACACTGTTTCCACTGTTTCCCCATCTATTTCCCATGAAGTCGTGGGACCAGATGCTATGATCTTAGTTTTCCAAACGTTGAGATTTAAGCCAACTTTTTCACTCTCCTCTTTCACTTTCATCAAGAGGCTCTTTAGTTCCTCTTCACTTTCTGCCATAAGGGTGGTGTCATCTGCATTGCTGAGGTTATTGATATTTCTCCTGGCCATCTGGATTCCAATTTGTGTTTTTCCAACCCAGTGATTCTCATGATGTACTCTGCATATAATTTAAATAAGCAGGGTGACAATATACAGCCTTTTCCTATTTGGAACCAGTCTGTTGTTCCATGTCCAGTTCTAACTGTTGCTTCCTGATCTGCATATAGGTTTCTCAAGAGGCAAGTCAGGTGGTCTGGTATTCCCATCTCTTTCAGAATTTTCCACAATTTATTGTGATCCACACAGTCAAAGGCTTTGGCATAGTCAATACAGCAGAAATAGAGTCAGAGTAGGCATTATTAATTGGCCAGGTGAGGGGATTCCATCTAATAATATCAATAGTGACCTGAATATAACTATATATATATATTTTTAAAGTAAATTTTCTCTGCATCAACCAGTTAAAGCCTTGGAGTAGAGAAATACACTAAGGTAACCCAGAACTAGACACAGGTAATTGGCCACAAACCCAACAATTGGATTGATTTCTAAAACTAGCATAGGATCAGGTTTATGATAGGAAAGCATTTGATTTATATGCAAGGGTCTAAGAAATCAAGAAAACATTATAAATGATCATATAAATCAGGTAGGTCCAGCATCTTGGACCAGCTGTCTACCTCTGATGTCATCTTCTTCTTGTCCTGGTCTAGTGTAGTTTCTCCTCTGTTTGAGCATCATTTTATGGTGAAATCAGGTTAGCTGTTCTCTCTATAGACCAGTCCACTCTAGGGGCCTTTGGAAGTGGGAATTAATGTAGGAGTCAGTTTCTCTTCAGTTTGTGTGAGTTAGTTAAAAGTAGCTGATAAAAAAGGTCCTTTCATCCAGGCTGGAGACGGTCCCTTAAATCATGTATTTTTCCAGTCCTGGTTTCAGGTCTTGAGACATTTGATCTTCTTCCAAAGAGAGTTTACTGAGATAAGCTTCAGAAACAAAGTTACGGTGTTCTTTAAGAATTCAATTAAATTTTACATCAGTATCACATAAGAGCAAAGAACTATCCAGGAAATGAGTTACTACATGCAGACGTCCATTAACAAATGGGGGTTTAATATTTATTGAAACATCTTTTTCTCCCTAAAATTACCCTCATTTTATCAAACATAACCAAATTAAGTCTAGTTTGTTTGCAAAATAGGTCTGCTCTCAGTCATTTTGGCCTGATGATTTATATAACCATAAATGGCAACCCACTCCAGTACTCTTGCCTGGAAAACCCCATGGACAGAGGAGCTTGGTGGGCTGCAGTCCATGGGGTTGCTAAGAGTCAGACACGACTGAGAAACTTCACTTTCACTCTTCACTTTCATGCATTGGAGAAGGAAATGGCAACCCATTCCAGTGTTCTTGCCTGGAGAATCCCAGGGACGGGGGATCCTGGTGGGCTGCTGTCTATGGGGTCTCACAGAGTCGGACACAACTGAAGCGATTTAGCAGCAGCAGCAACAACTGATCACAGACTTTTTGCTCTGCTGAAACATTTATAGAGTCTCAGACTGAACTTTTAAAATAAAACAAGGCTAGGAAACACACAGCAAAGGCTTATCATAGATTTTGCCTAACAAATCTAGGTGAATTCTTCCCTTTTCAAGGTCTCAAAAATTCATTGAGATTTTTGTACCTGTTAGATAACCTCCCTAATTCATCTGATAAACTTACAGGAAACCTAAGAGTTTGCAATCTCTGGAGGAGCCAGAGAGAAAATATAATTGTTTTGTTTATAACATATAATTTTACCAGATTACTGTCCTAATTAGTTTGAGAGGAAGGTTTTCCCTACTTCCAGAAGATACAAGATTCAAACTCATAATTTTTTAGATAGAAACCATAACAGAAGCATATTTCCTGGTTTATTCAGTACTTTTATTAACATTTGTGAAGTCATCAGGTTTTACATTAGAATACCAGGATATATCAGGGGTTTCCCTTATAGCTCAGTTGGTAAAGAATCTTCCTGCAGTGTAGGAGATCCAGGTTCGATTCCCAGGTTGGGAAGATCCCCTTGAGAAGAAAATGGCAACCCACTCCAGTATTCTCGCCTGGAGAAGCCCATGGATAGAGGAATCTCATAGGTTATAGTCCATGGGGTCGCAAGAGTCAGACATGACTTAGTGGCTAAACCACCAGGACATATCAGAATGTTAGGAACTCCATATAATTTCTAGGATATCTATATTAGTAATATGCTAGTAAAGTAATGCTCAAAATTCTCCAAGCCAGGCTTCAGCAATATGTGAACCTGAACTTCCTGATGTTCAAGCTTGTTTTTAGAAAAGGCAGAGGAACCAGAGATCAAATTGCCAACATCCACCGGATCATGGAAAAATCAAGAGAGTTCCAGAAAAACATCTATTTCTGCTTTATTGACTGTGCCAATTACCTGTGTCTAGTTCTGGGTTACCTTAGTGTATTTCTCTACTCCAAGGCTTTAACTGGTTGACACAGAGAAAATTTACTTAAAAAATATATATAGTTATATTCAGGTCACTATTGATATTATTAGATGGAATCCCCTCACCTGGCCAATTAATAATGCCTACTCTGACTCTATTTCTGCTTTATTGACTATGCCAAAGCCTTTGACTGTGTGAATCACAATGAACTGTGGAAAATTCTGAAAGAGATGGGAATACCAGACCACCTGACCTGTCTCTTGAGAAACCTATATGCAGATCAGGAAGCAACAGTTAGAACTGGACATGGAACAACAGATTGGTTCCAAATAGGAAAAGGAGTACGTCAAGGCTGTATATTGACACCCTGCTTATTTAACTTTTATGCAGATCACATCATGAGAAACGCTGGGCTGGAAGAAGCAAAGCTGGAATCAAGATTGCTGGGAGAAATATCAATAACCTCAGCAATGCAGATGACACCACCCTTATGGCAGAAAGTGAAGAGGAACTAAAAAACCTCTTTATGAAAGTGGAAGTGGAGAGTGAAAAAGTTGGCTTAAAGCTCAACATTCAGAAAACGAAAATCATGGCATGCGGTCCCATCACTTCATGGGAAATAGATGGGGAAACAGTGGAAACAGTGTCAGACTTTATTTTGGGGGGCTCCAAAATCACTGCAGATGGTGACCGCAGCCATGAAATTAAAAGATGCTTACTCCTTGGAAGAAAAGTTATGACCAACCGAGATAGCATATTCAAAAGCAGAGGCATTACTTTGCCGACTAAGGTCCTCTAGTGAAGGCTATGGTTTTTCCTGTGGTCATGTATGGATGCTGGACTGTGAAGAAGCTGAGCCCTGAAGAATTGATGCTTTTGAACTGTCGTGTCGGAGAAGACTCTTGCAAGTCCCTTGGCCTGCAAGGAGATCCAACCAGTCCATTCTGAAGATCAGCCCTGGGATTACTTTGGAAGGAATGATGCTAAAGCTGAAACTCCAGTACTTTGGCCACCTCATGTGAAGAGTTGACTCATTGGAAAAGACTCTGATGCTGGGAGGGATTGGGAGCAGGAGGAGAAGGAGACAAAAGAGGATGAGATGGCTGGATGGCATCACTGACTCGATGGATGTGAGTCTGAGTGAACTCTGGGAGTTGGTGATGGACAGGGAGGCCTGGCCTGCTGCGATTCATGGAGTCACAGAGTCGAACACGACTGAGCAACTGAACTGAACTGGACCATACATTATAACATGAAAGGATTTATTAGTCATTTCATAATATTTTTCATGTAATTTATCCAACCAAATAAACATTAGTTTAATCTCTCTGTGTGAGATATTTCAGGGGCTCTCTGAAGCACTCCAAATTTAGCTCTAGGTCAAAGGAACTTAAAAAGGATTTGATTTAGGTAGTTTTGTAAATAATAATAATAATAATAATTAAAGGGTTTAGAACATTTGGCAGAAAAGGCAATGGCAACCCCCTCCAGTATTTTTACCTGGAGAATCCCATGGATGGAGGAGCCTGGTAGGCTATAGTCCATGGGGTTGCTAAGAGTTGGACACGACTGAGAGACTTCACTTTCATTTTTCACTTTCATGCATTGGCTAAGGCAGTGGCAACCCACTCCAGTGTTCTTGCCTGGGAAACTCCAGGGACGGAGGAGCCTGGTGGGCTGCCGCACAGAGTAGGACACGACTGACTCGTCTTAGCAGCTGCAGCAGCCGCAGCTGCCACAGCAGCAGAACATTTGGTCAGATTGAATCAATGCTGATGGGTGTATCATTTAGCTTGTTGGTATGTCACAATGGATTTATATACTGAGGCTCAAGGTCTAGTGAAAATCTTGGACCTAGTTGGCTCTAACCAGTTTTCCTACGGCTATGTCATTCCCAACAAAATCCAGTTATTAAACTATAATGCAATTTTAGAAAATCCTGATCATGCATAACTCTTTTTAGTATTTTTTATACCTTTTTTTTTTTTTTTTTTTTCTGAAAACACACTTCTTACTTTCCTTAAGCAACCAAGAACTGGCTTTTACATTAGCATTTTATAGATTGGTAAGCATAAATATCAGTAATAATTTCTAAAAGCTTTGCTTTCTTAGAACATTTTAGGATGGCACCAAATATTATTCACTTATAGTCCCAAATCTCTTGTTTCTCTGTAAAAGGAAATTAGTGTATACTAATAAATTTTTCAAAATCTTATTTTGTTTGGACTTCCAACACTTAGTTCAGCACAACCCTTAGAAATTCAAGTTACCCCAATCTGGAGAGATTATTTTAGACAGACACTCCTAATGCTTAATTATTTTTAATAGAGTGTATCTAAAAGACTCCTGAGAGTCCCCTGGACTGCAAGGAGATCCAATCAATCCATTCTGAAGGAGATCAGCGCTGAGTGTTCTTTGGAGGGAATGATGCTAAAGCTGAAGCTCCAGTACTTTGGCCACCTCATGCAAAGAGTTGATTCATTGGAAAAAGCTCTGATGCTGGGAGGGATTGGGGGCAGGAGGAGAAGGGGCTGACAGAGGATGAGATGGCTAGATGGCATCATGGCCTCGATGGACGTGAGTCTGAGTGAATTCCGGGAGTTGGTGATGGATAAGGAGGCCTGGCGTGCTGCGAAGGGGTCGCATAGAGTCGGACACGACTGAGTGACTGAACTGAACTGAAAAGCTTATATCTCTCATTTACATTTTTAATAAGTTTCTTCACTCAAGGTAATTTCCTTGTTGAAAAATTGTAACAGATATAATATTTAACATATTAAACCTAGGTACAATGAAAATATTCTACTTAATGTTAATTACTCTAAGACACGTCTATATTAGATCAACAAACAAACAGTATCAGGTACTGATATTAACACTGAATATTTAATACTTAATATTGAATATTTCTCAGTTCACATGAACCTGGAATTCATTGTTTAATTTAGAATTATTTGATTTGTAGGTGCTTACTTTTCCTTAAGTCAATTAAATAGAGCTCATTTACAAATTAACCTCAAGAATATTATCCAGAGACAAAGACATACTGCAACATATTCAGACAGACACAAAGCAAGATATAGCTTCATTTCCTGAGCTTAGTCATGAATTAGATATTACAATATAAAATTTACTAGTTTATAAAAAACACTTGGAATAAAGAAAAATTTTAAAGGTATTTTTCCTCAGTCTCAGGAGTTAGAGATGGTCTAGATAAGTGTTCCTGAGAGCCCTGGTCTCAAGGCACAGGAAAAGAAAATCAAGCTCTAACAAAATGGCAGCATATCTAAACTAAATGGTGCCCAGACAAAGCAAAATGGCCATCACAAATCACAACACAGAACACAGAAAACACACACATAGACCTGGAAGTCCTCATCAAACACTCCCTTAAATACAAGATTACAGTCTTTCAGAAAACCTCCAATAGAGATGCACAACTTCAGATCCAAGCACTAACACAGTAAATGAGAATATCTCAGGTTTTCAAAGATTTCAAAGGGAGGAAAGGAAGCCAGGTTGAAAGAAGAGAGGGTAGGAGGTGAGGGGGGGGGGAATGGGTGGCCTTACAGCCATCTCCTGCCACCTGTAGACACCCAAGCATTAGGGGACTTTACCCTGCCCTCCAGAGAAGGGAGGGCTGGAACTCAGCCCCACCAGAAACCAGACCAGACCAGAACAGAACCAAAATTTGAGTTCATTGCCAAGAGGAGGTGATCAGTCTCCAGTCCTCAGCTCAGGTTGAGGCCCTTCGACCAGATTCCTGGGTCCAGGATCAGGGGACTAAAAAAAAAGAGTAGGATAGGAAGTGTTAAGGAGAGTAAAGAGAGAAGAGTGGGGAGAGAGGTCAATAAAGTCTCTTGTTCCTAACCTGGTTGGGGCACTCTGGCCAGTTTTCGGTGTCAGGAGGAGACCAGGGACTAAAGGTCCCAGTTGAAGCCACTGAGTCTGGTCCATTGGTGGTCAAGTTGGTCTCCAAGTACCCCGAGTGGTCAGGATGTCAGTCACAGTGAAGAAGAGTACGTCAGAGTCTCCATTTGTTGCAGGAAGGGGGACACCTTCCAGGGCCCGAAATTAGGCTCTTGTTTAACACTCAGAAATTAATTGTCAGAGGAAATACATGTGCTGACAAATCAAGAGATTTTATTGGGAAAGAGTGCTTGGGCAGAGACAAGTAGGGTAAGTGAACCCAGGAGAACTGCTCTGACTCGTGGCTTGCAATCTCGGGTTTTATGGTGATGGGATTAGTTTCCAAGTTATCTTTGGCCAAACATTCTGACTCAGAGTCCTTCCTAGTGGTGCATGCATCACTCAGCAAAGATGGACACATAGCGTCTCCTTTTGACCTTTCCTGAACTCTTCTGGTTGGTGGTGGCTTAATAGTTCCATTTTCCTTACCAGGACCTCCTGTCATAAAACAACGCATGCAAGTGGTTACTAGGGAGCCTGGCCAGGGTGGGTGGTTTCAGTCTTGTGCTTCCCCTAATAATTTAATTTAGGATTGACTGGTCTGATCTCCTTGCAGTCCAAGGGACTCTCACAAGTCTTCAACACCACAATTCAAAAGCATCAATTCTTCAGTACTCAGCTTTCTTTACGGTCCAAATCTCACATCCATACATGATTACTGGAAAAATCATAGGTCTGATTACATGGATCTTTGTAGGTAACATAATGTCTCTGCTTTTTCATATGCTGTCGAGGTTGGTCATAACTTTTCTTCCAAGGAGCAAGCATCTTTTAATTTCATAGCTGCAGTCAACATCTGCAGTGATTTTGGAACCCAGGAAAATAAAGTCTGTCACTGTGTCTGTTATTTCTCCAACTATTTGCAATGAACTGATGGGACCAGATGCCATGACCTTAGTTTTCTGAATGTTCAATTTTAAGCCAGTTTTTTCATTCTCCTCTTTCAGTTTCATCAAGAGACTGTTTAGTTTTTTTTTTCATTTTCTGCCAAAAGGGTGGCATCATCTGCCTGTCTGAGATTATTGATATTTCTCCTGCAATCCTGATTCAGCTTGTGCTTCATCCAGCCCAGCATTTTGCATGATGTACTCTGCATACAAGTTAAATAAGCAGGGTGACAAGATATAGCCTTGATGGGCTCCTTTCCCAATTTGGAACAAGTCCATTGTTCCATGTGTGGTTTTAACTGTTGCTTGTTGGCCTGCATACAGATTTCTCAGGAGGCAGGTAAAGTGCTCTGTTATCCCCATCTATTCAAGTATTTTCCACAGTTTGTTGTGATCCACACAGTCAAAGGCTTTAGACTGGTCAATGAAGCAGAAGTAGATGCTTTTCTGGAACTCTCTTGCTTTTTAGATGATCCAATGAATGTTGGCAATTTGATTTCTGCTTCTGCTGCCTTTTGTAAACCTAGCTTGAACATCTGGAAGTTCTTGGTTCATGTACTGTTGAAGCTTAGCTTGGAGAAATTTCAGCATTACTTTACTAGCGTGTGAGATGAGTGCAATTGTGCAGTAGTTTGAACATTTCTTTGGCGTTGCTTTTCTTTAGGCGTTGGAATGAAAACTGACCTTTTCCAGTCCTGTGATCACTGTTGAGTTTCCCAAATTTGTTGGTATGTTGAGTGCAGCACATTAAGGGTATCATGTTTTAGGAATTGAAATAGCTCTGCTGAAATTCCATCACCTCCACTAGCTTTGTTCATAATGATGCTTCCTAAGGCCCACTTCATTTCACATTCCAGGATGTCTGGCTATGTGATGAGTGATCACACCATTGTGGTTATCTGGGTCTTTAGTTTTTTTGTGTGTATTCTTGCCACATCCTCTTAATATCTTCCTATAGTTTCTGTCCTTTATTGTGCTCATCTTTGCATTAAATGTTCCCTTGGTATCCCTAGTTTTCTTGAAAAAATCTCTAGTCTTTCTCATTCTATTGTTTTCCTTTATTTTTTTACATTGATCAACTAGGAAGGCTTTCTTATCTCTCTTTGTTGTCTTTGGAACTCTGTACTCAGATGAACATGTTTCCTTTAATCCTTTGCTTTTCACTTCTCTTCTTTCTTCAGCTATTTGTAAGCCCTCCTCAGACAATCATTTTGCCTTTTTGCATTTCTGTTTCTTAGGGATGATTCTGATCACCGCCTCCTGTACAATGTTACAAACTGCTGTCCATAGTTCTTCGGGTCCTCTATCAGATCTAATCCTTGAATCTGTTTGCCACTTCCACTGTATAATCATAAGGGATTTGATTTAGTTCATGTTTGAGAGTCCCATGGACTGCGAGGAGATCCAACCAGTCCATTCTGAAGGAAATCAACCCTGGGATTTCTTTGGAAGAAATGATGCTGAAGCTGAAACTCCAGTACTTTGGCCACCTCCTGCGAAGAGTCGACTCATTCGAAAAGACTCTGATGCTGGGAGGGATTGGAGACAGAAGGAAATGGGAACGACAGAGGATGAGATGGCTTGATGGCATCACGGACTCGATGGACATGAGTTTGAGTGAACTCTGGGATTTGGTGATGGACAGGGAGGCCTGGCATGCTGGATTCATGGGGTTGCAAAGAGTTGGATATGACTGAGCAACTGAACTGAACTGAACTAAATGGTTTAATTTGTTTCCCAACTTTCTTTAAGTCTGAATTTTGCTATAATCAGTTCATGATCTGAGCCACAGTCATCTTATTTTGGCTGACTGTATAGAACTTCTCCAACTTCAACTGCAAAGAATATAATCTGTTTTTGGTATTGACCATCTGGTGATGTCCATGTGGAGAGTTGTCGCTTATGTTTTTGGAAGAGGGTTTTGCTATGACCAGTACATTCTCTTGTCAGAATTCTGTTACTCTTCACCCTGCTTCACTTTGTACTCCAAGGCCAAGCTTGCCTGTTACTCAAGGTATCTATTGACTTCCTACTTTTGTATTCCAATTCTCTATGAAACGGACATTTATTTTTTGGTGTTAGTTCTAGAATGTCTTTTAGGTCTTCATAGAACCCTTCAATTTCAGCTTCCTTGGCATTAGTGATTGGGGCATAGACTTCAATTACTATATTACTGAATGGTTTGCCTTGGAAATGAACAGGGATCATTCTGTTGTTTTTGAGATTGCATTCAACTATTGCATTTCAGACTCTCTTTTTGACTAGGAGCATATGAAATTATCCAGTCAGGAGAAATATCAATAACCTCAGATATGCAGATGACACCACCCTTATGGCAGAAAGTGAAGAGGAGCCTCTTGATGAAAGTAAAAGAGGAGAGTGAAAAAGTTGGCTTAAAGCTCAACATTCAGAAAAGGAAGATCATGGCATCCAGTCTCATCACTCCATGGGAAATAGATGGAGAAACAGTGGAAACAGTGTCAGACTTTATTTTTTTGGCTCCAAAATCACTGCAGAGGGTGACTGCAGCCATGAAATTAAAAGACACTTATTCCTTGGAAGAAAAGTTATGAGCAACCTGGATAGCATATGTAAAAGCAGAGATATTACTTTGCCAACTAAGGTCCACCTAGTAAAGGCTATGGTTTTTCCTGTGGTCATGTATGGATGTGAGAGTTGGACTGTGAAGAAGGCTGAGCATTGAAGAATTGATGCTTTTGAAGTGTGGTGTTGGAGAAGACTCTTGAGAGTCCCTTGGACTGCAAGGAGATCCAACCAGTCCATTCTGAAGGAGATTGGCCCTGGGATTTCTTTGGAAGGACTGATGCTAAAGCTGAAACTCCAGTACTTTGGCCACCTCATGTGAAGAGTTGACTCACTGGAAAAGACTCTGATGCTAGGAGGGATTGGGGGCAGGAGGAGAAGGGGAAGACAGAGGATGAGATGGTTGGATGGCATCACTGACTCAATGGATGCGAGTCTGAGTGAACTCCGGGAGTTGGTGATGGACAGGGAGGCCTGGTGCGCTGCGATTCATGGGGTCGCAAAGAGTCGGACAGGACTGAGCAACTGAACTGAATTGAACTGAACTGAAGAGCTAGTCACACCACATTTCAAGGTTGTACTCACTCTTACAATGGCCTACACTCTGTGGAATGTTTCTCTCTGAATACATTTACTTTTCACCTACCACTTTGACTATCATTGAATTCTTTCTATGATGAGACATCAAGAGCCTGAGCTTCATTAGGTCCTGAAACCAGGTGTGATCTCATTTGGAAGACCATGGGTTTTGGTGAGGTTTCATCTCCTGGAGTCAGTGATGGACAGGGAAGCCTGGCATGCTGCAGTCCATGAGGTAACAAAGAGTCGGCCATCACTGAGCGACTGAACAGAACTGAGTCCTCGCCCTGTGGATTCCAGTCTGAAGCTAGGTTTTGGCTGAGTTTAAGTACTAGAATATGGATTCAACTCCCAATCTGAGGTAAATGGTTTCAATTTTACTGTATCATTCAGTTTTAAAATACTCATAGCTAACATTTAGAGCTACTATGTGCTGGGCATTGAGGAAAGTACAGACAAGGTTTTATATAATTTATTTTAAATATTATAATAATGTTGCTACTGCTAAGTCGCTTCAGTCGTGTCTGACTCTGTGTGACCCCATAGACAGCAGCCCACCAGGCTTCCCCGTCCCTGAGATTTTCCAGGCAAGAACACTGGAGTGGGTTGCCATTTCCTTCTCTAATGCATGAAAGTGAAAAATGAAAGTAAAGTTGTTTAGTCGTGTCCGACTCTTAGCGACTCCATGGACTGCAGCCTACCAGGCTCCTCCATCCATGGGATTTTCCAGGTAAGAATACTGGAGTGGGGTGCCATTGTCTTAATGTTATGAGGAAGCAATTACATTTCTTTAAATTTATTAGTTTTCTTTACTTTTGACTACTTAATTTTATTTATTTATATAGATTAGACTCTTTTAAAATACTGGCTATATTTCCTGTGCTATAAAATATTTCCTTATATCTCCTTTATTTTATACATAGTAATTTGTACCTCTTAATCCTTGACCCTTATCTTGTCTTTCCCTACTTCCCCCTTCCCACCTGTAGCCACTAGTTTGGTCTCTCTATATGATTCTGTTTCTGTTTTGTTTTATTCATTTATTTTACTTTTTAGATTTCACATATAGATGATAAATACAGTATTTGTCTTTATCTTTCTGACTTATTTCACTATTAAAGTTATTAATCTTAGTGAGTGCACTTATTAATCAGATTGATTAATCAAGCTATCAAAATTAATGGATAGGTCTATAACCCACTTCTTCCATGCCTCTGAAACTAAATCTCCTTCTTAATACATTAATGACATAACTCAGAATTCCTTGTAAATTTATTAGCTTTAAAATAGCAAAGTCCCACGTGTATATACCTGTAAATCAAGCTGGGATTTATAGACTTATGGGGCAAAGCTGGCTGGAAAATGGTCTTTGTCACGTAAGCATTTTTCCTGTCTGAGTACTTAGGTTGTAAAAACAGAGAAGTTAAACAGCTTAAAAAGCTCTTTGTGATCAATGTTTCCACATATATTACTCCACAAAGCCAAGGGCAGTGTAATATGGAAAAGAAGAGACATGTTTCGAGAGCAGTATTCACTGAGTTTCTAATGCCTCAAAGAAAATAAAGGCTTCTGTGTTATCATTTCAATCAATGGCAAAGTTTGGTGGTGGGTAAGATCACATGGGTCTGCAGCCTTATATATTCAGCCTTATATACTCATGTTAATACAACGGAACACTATATTCTTTTGTAGTGCTCGTGAATAAAGAGAAATATAACCAACTATATGCTTAAACACGAATCAGAAGGTGTTAACTTATCGCAGCAAGTTATATTCAATAATTGTTTACTTTTATATACACTAATTTATTGGTATTCTCCACAGGAAGTAAGATGGTTAAACACAGGTGGGTTTATTTGCTGTTTATAAGATAACTATGAATGGAGGTTCATGACACTGTACAGGAGGCAGGTATCAAGACCATCCCCAAAAAGAGAAATGCAACAAAGCAAAATGGTTGTCTGAGGAGGCCTTAAAAATAGCTTTGAAAAGAAGAGGAGTGAAAGGCAAGGAGAAAAGAAAATATATACCCGTTTGAATGAAGATTCCCAAAGAATAACAAGGAGATATAAGAAAGTCTTCCTCCATGATCAATGCAAAGCAATAGATGAAAACGACAGAATGAGAAAGACTAGAGATCCCTTCAAAAAAGTTAGATATACCAAAGGAACATTTCATGCAAAGATGGGCTCAGTGAAGGACAGAAATGATATGGACATAACAGAAGCAAAAGATATTAAGAAGAGGTGGCAAGAATACACAGAACTATACAAAAAAGATCTTCATGACCCAGATAATCACGATGGTGTGATCACTCACCTAGAGCCTGATATCCTGGAAAGTGAAATCAAGTGGGCTGTAGGAAGCATCACTGTGAACAAAGCTGGTGGAAGTGATAGAATTCCAGTTGAGCTATTTCAAATCCTAAAAGATGATGCTGTGAAAGTGGTACACTCAATATGCCAGTAAATTTGGAAACCTCAGCGGTGGCCACAGGACTAGAAAAGATCAGTTTTCATTCCAATCCCAAAGAAAGGCAATGCCAAAGATTGCTCAGACTACCACAAATTGCACTCATCTCACACGCTAGCAAAGAAATGCTGAAAACTCTCCAAGCCAGGCTTCAGTGGTACGTGAACTGTTAAATTCCGGATATTCAAGCTGGATTTAGAAAAGGCAGAGGAACCAGAGATCAAATTGCCAACATCTGCTGAATCATAAAAAAATGAGAACGTCCCAGAAGATCATCTACTTCTGCTTTATTGACTATGCTAAAGCCTTTGACTGTGTGGATCACAACAAAATTCTTGCAGTGTCTTCAAGAGATGAAAATTCTTGGAAATTCTTGAAAATTCTTCAAGAGATGGGAATGCCAGACCACCTGACCTGCCTCTTGAGAAATCTGTATGCAGGTCAAGAAGGAACAGTTAGAACTGGACATGGAACAACAGACTGGTTCCAAAAAGGGAAAGGAGTACAACCAGGCTGCATACTGTCATGCTGCTTATTTAAATTATATGCAGAGAATATCATGTCAAATGCCAGGCTGTATGAAGCACAAGCTGGAGTCAAGACTGCCAGGAGAAATATCAATAATCTCAGATACACAGATGACACCACCTTTATTGCAAAAAGTGAAGAAGAATAAACAGCTTTTGATGAAAGTGAAAGAGAAGAGTGAAAAAGTTGGTTTTAAAGCTCAACATTCAGAAAACTAAGATCATAGCATCTGGTGCCATCACTTCATGGCAAATAGATGGGGAAACAATGGAAACAGTGACAGACTTTATCTTTTTGGGCTCCAAAATCACTGCAGATGGTGACTGCAGCCATGAAGCCAAAAGACATTTGCTCCTTGGAAGAAAAGCTATGACCAACCTAGACAGCATATTAAAAAGCAGAGACATTAATTTGCCAAAAAAGGTTGTCTAGTCAAAGCTATAGTTTTTGCTGTAGTCATGTATGGATATGAGAATTGGACTATAAAGAAAGCTGAGTGCCAAAGAATTGATGCTTTTGAACTGTGATGTTGGAGAAAACTCTTGAGAGTTCCTTGGACTGCAAGGAGACCCAAATAGTCCATCCTAAAGGAAATCATCCGGAATAGTCGTTGGAAGCATTGATGCTGAAACTGAAGCTCCAATACTTTGACCACCTCATGCGAAGATTTGACTCCTTGGAAATGACCCTGATGCTGGGAAAGATTGAAGGAGGGAGGAGAAGGGGATGACAGAGGATGAGATGGTAGGATAGCATCACCAACTCAATGGATATGAGTTTAAGTAAACTCTGGGAGTTGGTGATGGACAGGAAAGCGGCATGCTGCAGTCCATGGGGTCACAAAGAATCGGACATGACTGAGCGACTGAACTGATCAGAGAAATCAAATTCATCCATTTATATAGTTACCAAAAGGGCTGAATCTTGCCTCTTTGTTCACCTTTTTATCCCCAGAATTTAATACAGGTGTTTACTAAATCCACATTCAACAAATACTTTTTGAGTGAAATATTGCAAATTTAAAAAATTATTTACATTTGAAATTAGACAATTTAATATAAAATCATGCTACACATTGTTTACTTTACAAAACTATTTCCAAAATAGCAAAAATAAAGTTAATATCATACATATTACATATGAAAGCAGCTCTTTTGCCCTTTTCTGTTCCCAACTTACCTTGAAATAATCTGATTATAGAAATGAGATCTCTAGGCAGTTTAATCTAATTCCTTACTTATGCTCTTCTGAATGCACACCTTGCCTTGCCTAATCCATTGGTTGTTTTCCCAGATAAAAAGAATTAAGAATTAAGTAGTTAAAGAATGATTAGTTCATTACCTCCAAAACCCCACGTAGCAATTCTGCAGAGAGAACACAGGGGCAAGATAACATCTGAAGACCGAGTCAGCCAGTCTGTAGGCAGTGGAGAATGATGCCGATCCCAACCTCTAGGCTTCATGATTCACTGAGATTTTTCCCCCAGCCCTTTTCCCTTTAAAAACTGTCATGATTGAGCAGAATCTTTGGAGTTGGTTTCAGGACACGAGCCCATCTTCTCCCCAGAGGTCCAGCATTTCTGATTACAGCATCCTTCCTTTCTACTGACACTTGCCTCTCAATTATTGGCTTTTGAGCAGTGGGCAGCCAAATGTGAGTTTGGAAACATTATATTTAGGATACAATGATCCCTTCATATAAGGGCTTTAAAAAATTAGAGAAAAATACATACTGAAGGGTGAACATTTGATTATAAATATTAACTTTATCAAATATATTAGATAAAAAAATCCTAAAGCATCAAATTAACACACTTGTAGTTTAATATTAAGTATGTTAAAATGGTAAACTTTTAGTGATCTGAGTAAGAAGATATTGCAACTGAAGCTGCTTCTTAGAATGAATGAAACACAGCGTTATTTTTGGAGAAAAATATTAGCACTAGCAAAATTTTAATAATTAGGCAATGAATATTTATTACAATTAAGAAGAAAGAAAATAATAATTCACAATTTTCCATTTTAAATGTCACAATTTGTTTCTTGCATTTTTCCCTTCTTAAATTCTCACTATGCATCTTGTTTCAACTCTGTGAACTTTAGAGACCATCACTCCTCTGGGAGAAAAACGTTGTCTAACAATTATAACTATTTATCTTCTTTTGCATAAACCTTTAAGTGTTAATTTTAAATTTTAATTAAAACTCATACATGGCCTCAATGGAAGAACAAAACATCTATCTAAAATCATTTAAGTGAAAGTAGTTCTTTCATTTGCATCTTACTTGGCTCTTTGCTGCCATTCCTTATTCATTACAGAATAGCTGATACTGGCCACATTCCAATATGTGAATAGCAAGAAGAAATTTTCTTTTCCTAAATTGGTTTTTTGTCTGTCTTCTAAGTCCCCAACAAATGAAGTGCCACAGATAAATTTATAGTAGTTATGTTCTATCTGGCTAGGACATAATTTGTTGGTATTTATTATTTTTCTCCTCACATGGGCAAGTGTCTCTTCTAGATAGAGAGCAGTCATTGATTTTTCATGTTACCTCTACTAATCTAGATCTATTCCGGGCAACAGTTTTCTAATGAGCAGATTCTTTCAAATGTAATAAGAGAGGTCACCGTTTTTTGCCACATCCAATCACCTTCTTTACATTAGGAAACATCCATTTTTCCTTGAATCTGAAACTTGCTCTGTTCTTTTTCATGCTACTCACATCAATCATTCAACCTAAATTCAGATGACTACTTCATGAAACGCATGTCTTTTAAACAGAATTGATCTTAACTTTTGATCTTATATATGTGACCATGGGCTAAGTTGCTTCAGTCGTGTCTGACTCTTTGCCACACTATGGACTGTAGCCCTCCACGCTCCTCTGTCCAGGCAAGAATACTGCAGTGGGTTGCTGTGCCCTGCTCCAGGGGACTTTTCTGACCCAGGGATCCACCCATGTCTCTATGTCTCTTGCATTGGGGTCTTATTGGCTTCCCAGATGGTGCTAATGGTAAAGAACCTGCCTGCCAACGAAGGAGGGCATGGCAATCCACTCCAGTATTCTTGCCTTGAGAATCACATGGATAGAGAAACCTGGCATCCATATATGTATGTATATATGTGTAAAAATATATATATATATATGTACATGTGTATATATGTGTGTGTGTATATATTTATGTCAAAATTCTTTGCTCAAAGTAAAACTTAAGATGTGTTCATTCTAATTATCTAATGTGGAACAAGGAGGGCCTGGAGACAACCAAATATATTTGACGTGTATAAATTACAACTGGGAAATAGCCACACAAAGAAGTGTTCCTACTCTACTTTTGCTTCATTTTGTAACTGTGTGGGGGTCTTTAGAACAACGAAAGAGTGACATAGACTTCAAATAACAAAAAAGATTTATACTGTAAGGCAAATACAACAAGAAAATGTGCTCCCTTCACTCCCCCATATTGTTCACACTAGGGAACCTGCAAGCATGTAAAGCCTTTCTCCCACAATGCCTAGGGTCTGATGACCAGCCCAGACTTTTGGAGAGGGGAGAGATTCTGGGGAGAGATCATAAGGAAAAAAAAGGAATTCTTGATGACCTTGTGAGGTGATATTATAGCCAATGTTTGATGAAAAACTTGATGAAAAATAAGATAATTATTTATAACAATTGCCAGACTCAGTTTGTATATATTTTTTGAAAGTGAATTTTTATAATGAACTGTATCTTATATGGGAGCCCACTAATTCAGCAGTAAGAAATAGCTCCTAAATCTGGCTATTCATCAGGATTATCTAAAAAGCTTTTAAAAATGTAGATTAAAATTTGGCTTCAAATTATATTGAATCAAAACCAGATAGGGTCCAAGAATGTCAGTTGTTAAACTGTTCCACAGATTATTCCCATACAATAGCTCAACTGTAATCCAAAGTTTAGTCCAAAAGTCTATTAAAAAACAATGTGAATGTTGTTGACTTTCTTAAAAAGTAAATACCCAAAATATATTATAAAATATCAATATAAATAAAAGAATTGTAAACACAAACACAACTAAAACACACCAAGTGATATTAATACTGTAAAGCAAGGAAATAGGAAGAGGTTAAATATAGTTTTTATTTGAACTAATAAGATGCTAGTGCTTAGTTACTCAGTCATGTTCGAATCTTTCTGACCCGATGGACTGTAGCTCACCAAGCTCCTCTGGTCATGGAATTTTCCAGGCAAGAATACTAGAGTGTGTGCCATTGCCAGTAGACATTCATTTTTAGTTCTTTGAATAATTTGATAAATCCACATTAAAAAAAAAAACATTTGATATGCCAATATAAACTTGCTGGACTAGCATAAGACATGGGGCCAAACTGATTTGGGATCAGATTTTATTTTTTTTCTCACAAAAACTTTTTTCAGTACAAACATTCCTTGAACACACTTAGAAAAGCTGTACCCTTGTCTGATATCCAATAACTATTGTAATATATGCTGTCAGACATCTAATAAAGTGCCTTTTCCCTACCTATTCTGATTTCTTTTAGTTTTAGTTGAAGAATAGAATATGTCATGCCNTGGGATCAGATTTTATTTTTTTTCTCACAAAAACTTTTTTCAGTACAAACATTCCTTGAACACACTTAGAAAAGCTGTACCCTTGTCTGATATCCAATAACTATTGTAATATATGCTGTCAGACATCTAATAAAGTGCCTTTTCCCTACCTATTCTGATTTCTTTTAGTTTTAGTTGAAGAATAGAATATGTCATGCCAAAATATGCCATATGGTATATTGATTATTTTGAAATATAAACACTTGAAAAACAGCAAGAGCAGGATGAAGCTTTCTTTTGTTAAAGTGATTGAACAAGGAGACCATTAGTCTCTAATGACCTGGCAGCTGCGGGAGCAAATGGAAACCTTAGCCAGAGTAAATTCCTATAAATGCCTCAAAGTTAAGAATGGTCCTGTATAAACTGAGTTTAAAATGGATCACCAACAAGGACCTATTATGTAGCACATGGAACTCTGCTCAGTATTATGTGGCAACCTGATGGGAGCAGTGTTGGGGAAGAATAGATACACATATATGCATGGCTGTGCTCCTTCTCTGTATACATGAAACTATCACAACACTGTTAATTGGTTATACCCTAATACAAAATTAAAAAAAGCTCAAAAGAAAAAAAAAAAGTCATACCTAAAAACAACCAATCATAGAGACAATTAGGAATCCCCAAATAAGGCAACCACTTAAGCTATAGCCAATCAAATCATCTTTGTGCTTTTCGTCCACATCTTCTCTATAAAAGCCTTTTTTGAGCCCCTAATAGCATTCAGTCTGGTGTCCCCCTAGTGGAACAGATGTTTACTAAAATAAGGTCTTGGAAAATTTTACTGTGCCTCAGTTTATCCTTTAATATCAATCTCCCTTAATCTGCCTAAATACAGACAGCTCTTTCAAAAGGAACTCAACTGTCAAAGACCTCCTCTCTAGCAGTTTCATCAATCAGGGAAGGATTGACTTATCACAGGAAGGGAGATGAGAACTGGACCCACATCCAGACAGACTGTCACAATAATGCCTTCTACTCTTTTAAGGATCCATTCATTTTTCTTAAAGATAATTTACTCTCCCCTAATGCAAAGATGGGCTCGATAAAGGACAGAAATGGTATGGACCTAACAGAAGCAGAAGATACTAAGAAGAGGTGGCAAGAATACACAGAAGAACTGTACAAAAAAGATCTTCACGACCCAGATAATCATGATGATGTGATCACTAATCTAGAGCCAGAAATCCTGGAANGAACAGTCTTTTGGATTCTGTGGGAGAAGGCGAGGGTGGGATGATTTGGGAAAATGGCATTGAAACATGTATACTATCATGTAAGAAATGAATTGCCAGTCCAGGTTCAGTGCATGATACAGGATGCTCAGGGCTGGTCCACTGGGATGACCCAGAGGGATGGTGTGGGGAGGGAGGTGGGAGGGGGTTCAGGATGGGGAACACTTGTACACCTGTGGTAGATTCATGTTAATGTATGGCAAAACCAATACAATATTGTAAAGTAAAAAAAATAAAAATAAAAAGAACCTTGTACATATATAGATTGCTATATAAAACCTCAAGGCGGGGGTACTTCCCTGGTGGTCCAGTGGTTAAGAATTTGCTTTGCAATGCAGGGGACACTGGTTTGATCCCTGGTCAGGGAAGATCCCATATGCCGTGGAGCAACTAAACCTGTGACCACAACTACTGAGTCTGTGTTCCAGACCTCATGTCAAAGTCAAAGTGAAAGTTGCTCTGTCGTGTCCGACTCTTTGTGACCCCATGGACTATAGAGTCCATGGAATTCTCTAGGCCAGCATACTGGCATGGGTAGCCATTCCCTTCTCCAGGAGATCTTCCCCACCAAGGGATTGAACCCAGGTCTCCCACATTGCAGGTGGATTCTTTATCAGCTGAGCCACAATGGGAAGCCCCAAAATACTGGAATGGGTAGCCTATCCCTTCTCCGGAGCGCATGAGGAGCAACTAAAGCCCCTGCACTGAGACTACTAAGGTGAGGGCACATAGAGCCTGTGTTCCACAACAAGAAAAGCCACTGCATTGAGGAGCCCACACATGACAACCAGGAGTAGCCCTCACACGCTACCACTAGAGAAAGCCCCCACGTGCTATTTTTCATAATGGCTGCATCAATCTACATCAGCACTAAAAGTCTACAAGTGTTCCCTTCTCTCAACATTATCACCAGTACTTATTATCTATTATCTTCTTGATGATAGCTATGGATGAAAACCAATGGCCAATCAAAAGAAACAGAGCATCTTTTCAAGCCAACCTGGGCATTATATTCCAGAAGACAGACTTCCAGAAAATTCTGAAGTCTGTTCTGTATGTTAGAAGTTGAAGCCAAAGTAATAAATGTTTTAAGACAAAGAATCATACATCAAAATGTCACACTGACATTTGTCCAGTTCTGAATGTAACAAGTGAGATTAGGTCACCATGACCCATTTCGGTTGATCTTGCCTCCCCAATGCGGTTGAGCACGCACACCACAGCAAAGATCTGGTTAATGTCTAACACAGATGCACATCAAGGAGGGACCAATTAAGGGCCAAGAATATGCTGTGTTTCCATTTTCAAGTCCAGCCTTAAAAAAAAATTTTTTTTTCATCTTAGCCATTCCATCAGATGTGACCTACTCCAGTGTGGTTTTGATTTACATTTCTCTGATGATTGATGATGTTGAGCAATTTTTCATATACCTGTTAGCCATCTGTATCTCTTCCTTGTAGAAATGCCTGTTCAGTTCCTTTGCCCATTTTTCTGATTCCATTTTACATTGATAAGATTCAGTATCAATAACCTCAGATATGCAGATGACACCACCCTTATGGCAGAAAGTGAAGAGGAACTAAAGAGCCTCTTGATGAAAATGAAAGAGAAGAGAGAAAAAGCTGGCTTAAAATTCAACATTCAAAAAACTGAGATCATGGCATCTGGTTCCATCACTTCATGGCAAATAGATGGGGAAACAATGGAAATAGTGGTAGATTTTATTTTCTTGGGCTCCAAAATCACTGCAAGTGGTGACTGCAGCCATGGAATTAAAAGACACTTTATCCTTTGTGGAAGAGTTGTGACCAACCTAGACAGCATATTAAAAAGCAGAGACATTACTTTGCTAACAAATGTCTGTCTAGTCAAGGCAATGGTTTTTCCAGTAGTCATGTATGGATGTGAGAGTTGGACTATAAAGAAAGCTTAACGCTGAAGAATTGATACTTTTAAACTGTGCTGTTGGAGAAGACTCTTGAGAGTCCCATGGACTGCAAGGAGATCCAACCAGTCCATTCTATAGGAGATCAGTCCTGGGTGTTCATTGCAAGGACTGATGTTGAAGCTGAAGCTCCAATATTTTGGCCACCTGATGGGAAGAACTGACTCATTGGAAAAGACCCTGATGCTGGGAAAGATTGAAGGCAGGAGGAGAAGCGGACAACAGAGGATAAGATGGTTGGATGGCATCACTGACTCGATGGACATGAGTTTGAGCAAACTCCAGGAGTTGGTGATGGACAGGGAAGCCTGGAGTGCTCTAATCCACTGGGTCACAAAGAGTCAGACATGACTGAGCAACTGAACTGAACTGAAGATACAAACAACATAAAATCTACATTCCAAGAATTATAATCCAAATATTGGCTATATTCTCTCATGTTGCATAATACATCCTTGGGTTGTTGTTCTTGTTGCTGGTCAGTCACTAAGTCATATCTGACTCCACGGACTACAGCATGCCAGGCTCTTCTGTCCTCCGCTATCTCCAGGAGTTTGCTCAAATTCATGTCCTTTGAGTCGATCAATGCTATCGACTCAAGTCGATCGAGTCGATGTCCTTTGCTATCTCACCATCACATGCTCTGCTGCCTCCTTCTCCTTTGCCTTCGAACTTTCCCAGCATCAGAATCTTTTCTAGTGGGTCAGCTCTCCGCATCAAGTGGCCACTGTATGGGAACTTCAACTTCAACATCAGTCCTTCCAATGAAAATTCAGTGTGGATTTCCTTTAGGATTGACTGGTTTGATATCCTTGCCGTCCAAGAGGTTCTCAAGAGTCTTCTCCAGCACAATTCCAACGCATCAATTCTTTGGTGCTCAGCCTTCTTTATGGTCCAACTCATGTGAGTTGATCCACAGCATCCATACACAACTACTAGAAAAACCATAGATTTACTATATAGACCTTTGTTGGCAAAATAATGTCTCTGTTTTTTTAATACCTTGTGTAGGTTTGTCATAACTTACCTTCCAAGAAGCAAACATCTTTTAATTTCATGGCTTCAGTCACCACCTGCAGTGATTTTGGAGCCCAAGAAAATAAAATCTGTCACTGCTTTCACTTTTTACATTTCTGTTTGCCTTGAAGTGATGGGACTGAGTGCCATGATCTTAGTTTTTTGAATGTAGAGTTTCAAGCAAGCTTTTCCACTCACCTCTTTCATCTTCATCAAGAAGCTGTTTAGTTTCTCTCCACTTTCTGCCATTACAGTGGTATCATTTGCTTATTGAAGTTGTTGATATTTCTCCCGGCAATTGATTCCAGCTTGTGATTTACCCAGCCTAGCATTTCACCTGATATATTCTGCATATAAGTTAAATAAGTGGGGTAACAATATACAGCCTTGTCTCCTTTCCCAGTTTGGAAACAGAAATTGCACCACATTCCACTTTGCTTTAATTAAAAGCAAAGGATCATATTTTGTTAATTATTTGTTGTTACAGTACCAACAATGAAACACTTGTTTTCCGTTCTTAGAAAAATCACAGGCGTCTACTCTTTCATCTTTCAAATTCCATTTTCTGTAAATGTCTGAAGACTGTGTAGCAGGCTTATTATAGATTACTCAAAGGTCAAGTACCTGGCAAAGTCCTATGCTGGTTTCATAGAATCACAGAGGACAAACATATTTAGACAGTAAATCTTTAAACAGATTTAATGTTCATCAGATACAAGTATTTTTGGTAAATAATTTTCTCTCTGACTTCACAACAAATCAAACACCCAATGCTCCCAAAAGAACTAGGGAAACTGATTCTTTGATTTGTTGCAGTAGTGAAATGGGTTAAACCCATCGATGAGAAACTGTCATGAGGTCACATAGATGTACTGTGAGTTACTGAAAGAAAATATTTTCCTTCGTTTAAGCTTCTCTCCATAAAGTCATTTTGATTCCTCTTGAATACCACCTATTCCCAATAGCCTTTGAGGAATTCCTGGATGAAATTGGTGACCTAGGGAAATTCCAGATACTTTAAATGGTTTCCCTGATAGCTCAGTTGGTAAAGAATCCACCTGCAATGCAGGAGACTGGTTCAATTCCTAGATTGGGAAGATCTGTTGGAGAAGGGAAAAGCTACTCACTCCAGTATCCTGGCCTGGAGAAGTCTATGGATTGTATAGACTCCCAAAGAATCAGAAACAACTGAGCAACTTTCACTTTCACTTTTTCAAGTGGTTTTAATTCCCCTTTCTCTCATGATAGTAGTCTGTCATATGCTGTTGGAGAACTTCACTGCAGCCGTTCCTGGTCATCGCTGCTGGGTCCACATTCTTGATAATGCCACAGTCTCAGATAATGACACTGGGATCCTCAGCCCTGATGTCCTCCTCAGAATATCCATCCCCTTGGATTCTAACGTGAAGCCATAGAAATGTCACGGTTTCCTCCACCCCCAGTGGCAGCTCCTTCACCTGAATGGGACCTTCCCCAACATGAATGAGCAGAACATGGTACCCTGTGTGGACAGCTGGGTGTGTGACCTCAGCTTGTTCTCTTCCACCATTGTGACTGAGGTAAAGGCCTCATTTACCTGTCGTAACTATATGATATCTGTGTTTAGAATAACACAAACAGGGTTCAGGTTTTCAATTACTGAGTAGATAGTATAGCCAGCTGCCTTTCATTCTTTTAGTAAGTAGTGGTTATCTTTTTAATTACCAAGCACTTTATTTTTTATTACAATTTAGTATAGTGGAAAAACAAACTGGGAATGAATCTTAGTATCACAAAACTTTAAAATGTGTTAAAGTATACAGTTAGGCAAGATATAATGAGTGAAAAATTATCCTTGGTCAAATGTTCTTAACCTACTTGCAAATTAGGAAAGAGTTCCTACTTGGAAACAGTGGTAATAATTTTTTAAAATTTCCATGTCCTGGCTACTTCTCAGAGAAACGTTATCAGAGGGCATTTCACTCTAAGTGTAAAATTGAGACCTCATTAATGAAAAATGTTCTTCATGTTTTTAATGTGTGGCAAATATTTAGAACCACCAAGGAACGCAGTGCTAAGTGAATATGAAGATTGGCCCTGATATAACCTAAAGGAGTTAATTGAGGGCTTCTAGAGACAGCTATTTAAGCTGAGACTTGAATGATACAGACGAATAAGTGTGGTAAAGGAAGCCAGAGAGTGTGTTCACTGAGGGCTAATGAAGTGAGTGAACACTGAGGGCTATAAGATGCTGTGAAGCTGCTCTGTTCTGACTTCCTTCTCTTCCAGTGGGACCTTGTATGTGATTATCAATCACAGAAATCAGTGTTTCAGTCCCTGTTCATAGCTGGAAAGCTGGTGGGAAGCCTCATATATGGCCATCTCTCAGACAGGTGAGCGTCTCCGCATCCCTGTTACCCTTCTTCTGTAGTATTTTCACAGTTTGTACTTAATTATTTAATGAAGAAGTCTTTACTGAGTTCCAGTATGTAATTTATCCTGTTGGGGGTTGCCTTGATTCCCAGGGAGCTGTAGATGAAAATCCAGAATTAGACTCATTTTGATGAATGTGATTTTGTTTCCACAGAGTTCTCTGTACTGATTACAGGAATGGCATCTACCTAAGATCTGAGGATATTGCAGAGAAGTTTTTAGAGGCAAGTTACCAGAAAAATTAATTTATAAAGTTAAGGAGTTACCATTGGGTAATAAGAAAAAAGTGCCTCAAGATAGATGATTCAGCCTGTTTGAAGAAACAGTACTATAACCCTTTGTCATAAATTCTATATTAAGTCCCTCGCAGATTCAGTGAGTTAAATACTTTCAGGTTCCCACCTTGGTCCTCACGTCTTGGTTAACCTCACTGTAATTAGTATTCATTTCTATGAAACGTGTGATTTGTAAGATGGTATTGAAGTTCAGTTTAAGAAATAATTGCACCTATAATCTGGTTTGTGGTTTTGTCTTTAAAAAAAAAACTAATTAGAGGTGATAATTGCAGCCATATATAGTAATTAATCTATAGGCCTCTTATGTTTTAATTTGTGTTGTGAGAAGTTTGGATTGTCCTGGGCCTGGCAGTGGTAATCCTCAAAGAACAAACAAGGCAGCCACACACGCAAGTCTCTCATAAGGGAACTGAGAAGCTTAAAAATGTTCCTTGTCATCTATAAGTCTAATATCATTTAACCTTAAGTTGAAATTATGAACTCTGAATATATCACCTAAATGTGATTCATAAAAGATTTCATGCTCAGAGTGCTCGTATTGACCAGTCTGAGCCTTTTATGATGATTCTCAGTAAAGTGCTAACTGATGAGTTTAGATGAGCACAGGGTAACAGATGTGTGTGTCTGTGTGTCTATGTGAGTTAGGACAGGAGATGAGAGTGGAAAATTCGATGAAGAGAGAACCTTGCAGCTAAACTAAGTATTTTAAAACTAAAAATAGGCGAAAATCTTATGAGAACTGACATCAAAAGCAAAAATAGGCAAAGGGGACTATGTAAAACCAAAAGTCTTCTGCACAGCAAATGAAATGATCAACAGAATAAAAAGGAAGCCTCTTAGCCTCATCCACCAGAGGGCAGACAGACGAAGCAAGAAAAAATACAGTCCTACTGCCTGCAAAACAAAAACCGCAATAACAGAAAGTTAATCACATCCCTAACATAAATCGTAGCAAGATCTTCCAGAACCCACCTCCCAGAGTAATGGAAATAAAAACACAAGTAAACAAATGGGACGTAAGTAAACTTAAAAGCTTTTGTACAATTCAGGAAACTATAAGCAAGACGAAACGACAGCCCTCAAAATGGGAGAAAACAATAGCAAATGAGAAAACTGACAAAGGATGAATCTCCAAAATATACAAGCAGCTCATGCATCTCAATTCCAGAAAAATTAACAACCCAATCAAAAAGTGGGAAATAGGCCTAAACAGATATTTCTCCAAAGAAGACATATAGACGGCTAACAAACACATGAAAAGATGTTTAACAGCATAGCATATGGACGTTGAAAGAAATCCGGAAGCAGAAACCCAATATGTATATGCTTAGATACAAGGACTGATGTTGAAGCTGAAACTTCAATACTTTGGCCACCTGACATAAAGAACTGACTCCATTGAAAAGACCCCGATTCTGGGAAAGATTGAAGGTAGGAGGAGACAGGGAGGACAGAGGATGAGATGGTTGGATGGCATCACCAACTCAATGGACATGAGTTTGAGCAAGATTTGGGAGTTGATGATGGACAGAGTAACCTGGCATCTGCAGTCCCTGGGGTCGCAAAGAGTCCGACATGACTAAGAGACTGAACTGAACTGAACATGATACTTTTAACACCATACCCCTGTGATGGGCGCAGTCAGTCCCGTCCAGCTCTTTGCAACCCATGGACTGTAGCCTGTCAGTTTCCTCTGTCCCTGGAATTTTTCAAGCAAGAATACTGCAGTGGGCTGCCGTTTCCTCCTCCAGGGGACCCTCCGACCCAGGGATAGAATCCACATCTCCTGTAGCTTCTGCTTTGTCAGGAGGATTCTTTACCACCAAGCCAACTGGGAAGTTCTTGACATCATACTGCTAAGATGCTAAGTCACTTCAGTCGTGTCCAAATCTGTTCGACCCCATAGACAGCAGCCCACCAGGTTCTGTTGTCCCTGGGATTCTCCAGGCAAGAACACTGGAGTGGGTTGCCATTTCCTTCTCCAATGCATGAAAGTGAAAAGTAAAAGTGAAGTCGCTCAGTTGTGTCTGACTCTTCGCAACCCCATGGACTAAAGCCTACCAGGCTCCTCCAACCATGGGATTTTCCAGGCAAGAGTACTGGAGTGGAGTGCCATTGCCTTCTCCAAACTTGACATCATAAAGCATCTGCAAATACAAAGATTATTTAATCTTTGGAAATACATTCATTGAAATGATAGCAATGGTGACCTTTTAATGGTGTGTTTTTAAGTGATTACTTTGCAATTTTCTCTTTTCATATTTTCAACAATTAGCATATATAACTTTAACATTTTTAGGATGTCAAAATTGAAGGATACGCAACTTCAAAATGTGTGTGCATTTTGTAAAATCACTACTAATTAAAAACTGTACTCCCAAGCTCCCAATTTATTCCTTCTCCCTTTTCCTCCCTAGTAACCATAAGATTGTTTTCTACATCTTTGACTCAATTTCTGTTTTGTAAATAAGTTCGTATATATACTACTATCTATAAATAGATAACTAACAAAGACCTACTGTATAGCAGCACAGGGAAATCTACTCATTAGTCTGTAATGAACTAGATGGGAAAAGATTCAGAAAAAGAGTGAATATATTTTTCCATTTATCTGATTCACTTTGCTATGCAGCAGAAAATAACACAACATTGTAAATCAACTGTACTCCAATTAAAATTTTTTTAATAATAAACTGTATGATTCAGTGGGGGAAAATAACTATATTCCAAGTGTCATAGCTAATTCAAACAGGATAAGTTACTAATAATAATTTAGGACAAACCCAGTTTGAAACGTAAGTTTTCATTTTAAAAACAATAGGCTCAAAGTACTAATAATTCTCATTGTGGGTGAGGGTACACTGCAATGGACATTCATATACATGAAAACATGGTATAATTTTTAAAAAATCAAACATGCTGTGAAGCTGCCCCAAACAGCTGACATTATATTAAGAGTTTTATTTCACTTTTTGTTCAGCAAACCCTTGTTGCGCATATATAACATACAAAGGACTTGGCTTGTTCCTGTGGATAGATTTTATGAGGAAAAAGCATGAAATCAGACTACCAGAGAGTTCACAAAGGTAGTTAAGGTGTCACATTGTGATTTTCTACAAGTCTGTGATTTTAACAGAGAAGCCCAAGTCTCTCTAAGTTGGCAGGATTCCAGAATTATTTTGAGTGCATAAATCTCAAACTCTCTCCATCTGAGGCATCAAAATTCTTTATACAAAGCCATAGTTAGAGGTGAGATATCAAAGAAGGGGCCTCCATTCTTCTGCTCAAAAAGCTTACTAGGTCTTCTGAAGAGCATCCTTTGTTCCCACCCACTTTGCAGTTCTATAATTCTTTGCTTCTCCCAATAGAGTGTGTCTAATATATTGGGATTAATGGATAGTTTTTCTTGTTTACTCTGTTGAAATGATGAATTACATTGATATATTTTACAGTGTTAAACTGATTTGCCACTATGGTAAGCCTACACATTCAAGACATAGTAACCTTTTTTAACACATTGTTTTATTTGATTTGCTAAAAATTTTAGTGAGAAGCTTTGAATCTATGTTAATGAGAGTTACTGTTCTCTAGATTACTTCTCAGTTTATCTTCATCTGCATTGGTATATCCCAGTAATGTTACCCACATAGAATGTTAAGAAACATTTTCGCCACCTCTATTCTTGAAGGAGTATGTGAAATTAGAATTATGTCTTCCTTAAGTATTTGGTGGAAATTTTTGGTGAAGATACTTGTAGTTTCCTTTGTGGGAGAATGTTTAACTATAAATTTAAAAATTGTTATGCCGTGTGTGTGTGCTTAGTCATTCAGTCAAGTCCAACTCTTTGAGACCCCATGGACTGTAGACTGCCAGGCTCCTCTGTCCACAGAATTTTCCAGGCAAGAATACTGGAGCCGGTTGCCATTTCCTTCTCTAAGGGATCTTTCAGATCCAGGGATCGAACCCATGTCTCTTGTGTCTCCTACATTGGCAGGCAGAATTCTTTACCATTGAGCCACTGGGAATAGATATAGACTATTTAGTTTATGTCTTTATGAATAGTTTCTCTCCTCATCATAGATCCCATTTTCTTTATTTACTTGGTAATTTTTGACAGAAGCCAAGCATTGTGACTTTCAACTTCTTGGGTGCTAAATATTTTTCTACTCCTGAAAATTTCTTTGAGATATGCCTAAGATATTTGGAAACATTGATCTTTTGAGGGTCTCAGAAAGTCCAGGAGACTGCATATCAGGCAGCCATTTGGACTCACTAACAGGCTGTCAATACTGGCAAGGGGTTAAGGAACCACAGGCAAATCTGGACTTATCTCCTAGCTTGTTGACCAAGTCTGTAAACAAACCAGGCTTGTTTGCTTGTTATTACAGCAAGACAAACACTGAGGTTTGCAACAGAGAAAGATTTTTTTTTATGAGGCAGCCAATGGAGAACATTGGAGAACAGATCTCAGAACTGCATCCCCCAAAGGCCAAAGGCTTGAGATATTTATGATATAAAGAAGCAGAGTGGTCACAGGCATTTGGGAAGAGGATTGGAGGTAAGGTGAGGTCATCCATTTCTCTGAAGGCCCAGGTTTAGGGTTAGTGGACTCAATTAGTTTTAGCCAGGTGTATTGGGCAAGTGTTGACTCCAAACTTTTGGAAAACAACTTAAGCCCCCATTACTATAGTGACTCACGCATCAGAAGCATGATCTATAAGGGTGGTTAGAAATCTGATGATAAATTACCTAGACTTCATGAAGTTTGGAGAATATGAATTAGAGAAAGGGGGGGGGGCAGGAATCAGCTGCCGGTGCTGCTGCTGCTAAGTCGCTTCAGTCATTTCCGACTCTGTCCGACCCCATAGACGGAAGCTCACCAGGCTCTCCCGTCCCTGAGATTCTCCAGGCAAGAACATTGGAGTGGGTTGCCATCTCTTTCTCCAATGCATGAAAGTGAAAAGTAAAAGTGAAGTCGATCAATTGTGACCCCACGGACTGCAGCCTACCAGGCTTAAGTAGGTTTAATCAGTAAGGGCAGGTTACAAGCAGAGGGGTTTGTGAGCCGTTGTTCCCTTATCTGCGGTTCTATAAGACACCCTCAGTGAGTTCTGTTAAGTGCCACCTTCCATTGGTTTCATAATTTCTCCCTCTTATCCACTTTTTCTTTCTAGTACCAAACTTTATGTGTTTCTCTGCTTCCTGTCCACTTTCTTTTTGTCTTATTCCTTATCTTTTTTAAAAGGTAATTATCTACAGAAAACAGCTTTTAAAAGGCACCCATATATACACCTTATATGCTAAAATGAAATATATATTACTAGTTTGCTGTAGTACAGAGCTTTCCTTAGGAGAGGAGGATGGCTCTGATGCTAGGAAAGACAGAGTAAGCATACTACATCTGGGCTCTTTCACTAAAAGCACATTGAGAACTGGGGAAAAAAATGTATGAAACAACTATTTTAGACTGTGAAAGTATATTACAGTAATATATTTACATGTCTAAAATCAATGGCAAAAAGTAGATGAGAGGGCCTCCCTGGTGGTCCAGGGGTTAAGAATCTGCCTTGCAATGCAGGGGACACTGGTGCAACTCCTAGTCCTGGAAGAGCCCACATGTTGATGGGCACCTAAGCCTGTGCCCAACTGCTGAACCTGTGCTCTGGAGCCCACAGGCCGCAACTACTGAAGCCCTCGGGTTTAGAGCCTGTACTTCGCAACATGGGCTTCCCTGGTAGCTCACTTGGTAAGGAATCCACCTGCAATGCAGGAGAACCTGGTTCAGTTCCTGGATCTGGAATATCTGCTGGAGAAGAGATAGGCTACCCACACCAGTATTCTTGGGCTTCCCTGGTGGCTCAGCTGGTAAAGAATCCGCCTGCAATGTGGGAGACCTGGGTCTGATCCCTGGGTTGGGAAGATCCCGTGGAGAAGGAAAAGGCTACCCACACCAGTATTCTGGCCTGAAGAATTCAATGGACTGTATGGTCCATGGGGTCGCAGAGACAGACATGACTGAGCAACTTGCACTCTGCAACAAGAGAAACCGCTCAAGTGAGAAGCCCATGCACTGCAACAAGAGAACAGCCCCCAGTCTCCACAACCAGAGAAAGCTTACATGAAGCAATGAAGACCCAGCGAGCCAAATATATATATAACTGACTGACTGATATGTATCAGTCAGTTCAGTCGTTCAGTCGTGTCTGACTCTTTGTGACCCCATGGACTGCAGCACTCCAGGCTTCCCTGTCCATCATCAACTCCCAGGGCTTGCTCAAACTCATGTCCTTCAAGTCGTGGTGCCATCCAACCATCTCATACTCTGTTGTCTCCTTCTCCTCCCCGCTTTCAATCTTTTCCAGCATCAGGGTCTTTTCAGATGAGTCGGCTCTTCACATCAGATGGACAAAGTATTGGAGTTTCAGCTTCAGCATCAGTCCTTCCATTGAATATTCAGGATGAATTTCCTTTAGGATTGACTGGTTTGCTCTTGCAGTCCAAGGGACTCTGAAGAGTCTTCTACAACACCACAGTTCAAAAACATCAACTCTTCAGTGCTCCGCTTTCTTTGTAGTCCAACTCTCACATCCATACATGACTACTGGAAAAACCATAGCTTTGACTAGATGGACCTTTGTTGGCAAAGTAATGTCTCTGCTTTTTAATATGCAGTCTAGGTTGGTCATAGCTTTTCTTCCAAGGAGCAAGCATTTTATTTTTTACAGTATGAAGAGGCAGAAATAAAATAAAATAAATAAAAAATGTTTAAAATAGATGGGAGAGAAAATAGAAGTATATAGGAGTAAAGTTTCTATGTATTCTTAAAATTTAATGAGTGTAAATATGAAATAGTTTCTGATAGGTGATGCTGTGTTTTGTAAACACTAGAGCAACCTCTGAGGAGAAAATAGTTTAAATTTCTTAAATGAATTAAATGATACACTAGAAAATATTTACTTGAAACAAAACGTGGTATTAAAAGAGGACCAGAGGAAAAAAATAGTCATGAGACAGAAAGAAACAAATGGAATGTGATTTGGGGAAGTGATACCAGTCCATGGCATTTTGACATGGCACTCCGAACAAACTAAGGCAGAAACCAGTTTCCTTTTATTTTTTCTTTTAACCATTTATTACTTTTTTTTACTTTGCAATATTGTATTGGTTTTGCCATACGTCAACATGAATCTGCCACGGGTGTACATGTGTTCCCCATCCTGAACCCCCCTCCACCCTCCCTCCCCATACCATCCCTCTGGGTCATCCCAGTGCACCAGCCCCAAGTATCCTGTATCATGCATCAAACCTGGACTGGCGATTCATTTCTTATATGATATTATACATGTTTCAGTGCCATTCTCCCAAATCATCCCTCCCTCTCCCTCTCCCTCTCTCACAGAGTCCAAAAGATGGTTCTAGACATCTGTGTCTCTTTTGCTGTCTCATATACAGGGTTATCATTACTATCTTTCTAAATTCCATATATATGCCTTAGTATACTGTATTGGTGTTTTTCTTTCTGGCTGACTTCACTCTGTATAATAGGCTCCAGTTTCAATGTTCATCGCAGCACCGTTTATAATAGCCAGGACATGGAAGCAACCTAGACGTCCATCAGCAGATGAATGGATAAGAAAGCTGTGGCACATATACACAATGGAGTATTACTCAGCCATTAAAAAGAATACATTTGAATCAGTCCTTTTATTTTTTTAAATTGAGATATAAGTCACATATGGTATCACATAAGTTTGAGGTATACTATATGCTGACTTGATATATTTATATATTGCAGTATGATTACCAGCATAAATAACATCAGCTAACATCTCTACTATATCACACATTCACAATTTCTTTTCTTCTGTGATGAAAACAATTCAAATCTCATCTCCTGGTTCCTGGGGGAAGGATGGGAGGAAGGGATAGTTAGAGAGTTTGGGATGGATGTGTACACACTGCTTTATTTAAAATGGATAACCAACAGTGACCTACTGTGTAGCACATGGGACTCTGCTCAATGTTATGTGGCAGCCTGGATGGGAGGGGGGTTGGGGAGAGAATGGATACATGTATTTGGATGGTTGCGTCCCTTCCTTGTTCACCTGAGTCTATCACAACATTGTCAATCAGCTTTACCCCAGTACAAAATACAAAGTTATTTTAAAAGAAGAGGGAATGCTATTTTAATGAAAATAAAATAGCAAAAAAAAAATCTTTCTTGAATAACTATATATCAGTTAAAATTTACGGTAAAAATTTCACATGAAGTGAAAAGAAAAAGAGTTGGAAATGGCTCCTTTTTTAAATAGATGAACTGAACTGCAAAAGATCTGGTAGTTCTTCTTCACATGGCAATAGTTGTAAAACTATGAATAGAGTTAAAATTATATTTAAAAACGGATAGCCAACAAGGACTTACGGTATAACACACGGAACCCTGCTCAGTGTTAGATGGCAGCCTGGATGGGAGAGGAGTTTGGAGGAGAATGAATACATGTATGTACAGATGAGTCCCTTCGCCGTTACCTGAAACTATCACAACGTTGTTAATTGGCTATACTCCAAAACAAAAGTTAAAAAAATAAAATAAAATTTGAGTCCATAAAAAAAAAAACCTCATCTCGCAAACAACTTTGAAGTTTATAAAGCAGTATTTTTTACTATCCTCACCGTGCTATATATTAGTTCTCCAGAACTTACTTATCTATAGTATTTATCTACACCTACCTGCAAGTCTGTGCCCTTGAACAACATCACTCTAATTCTCCCTTTCCCAAACTGCTGGCAACAAACCATTCTAATTTTTATTTTCATAAATTTGGCTTTTTAAGATTCCACATACACATGACATCATACAGTGTTTATCTATTGTTGACTGACTTATCTCAGTTTAATGTCCTCAAGATCCAACTGTATTATCACAAATGGCAGGATTTTCTTCTTTCCCATGGCCATATAGTATTCCATCGTGTGTGTGTGTGTGTGTGTGTGTGTGTGTGTGTGTGTATGTGTGTGTGTGTGCGTGTTGTTTAGCCATGAAGTCATGTCCAACTCTTTTGCGATCTCATGGACTCCAGCCTGTCAGGCTCTTTGTCCATGGGATTTCCCAGGCAAGAGTACTGGAGTGGTATGTGTGTACCACTTTTTTAAAAATCCATTCATCCATTGACAGCACATCGTTTCCATATCTTGGCTGTTTTGATAATGCAGAATAACTGTGAGAGTACACTTTATCTCCTCAATATACTATTTTAATTTCCCTCAGATATATTACCAGAAGTGGGATGGTGAGTCATATGATAATTCTATTTTTGATTGAGGAACCCTACATTTTTCACAGAGGCGACACCAATTAACATGCCCACCAACAATGTGCAACGGCTCCCGTTCCTCCACCATCTGCAGTGACACTTGTCATGTCCTCTCTTCATTTTTTTTTAATTTTCTTTTTTTTAATAATGGTGTGAGGTGATAGCTCATTGTGGTTTTGATTTGTATTTCCCCGGTGATTAGTGACGTTGGGCATTGTTTCATATTTTTTTTGGCCATCTGCATGACTTTTTGGAAGAAATTCTGCTTTGTCCTTCTATTTCAGGCGTTTTAGTATTGTTGTTATTGAGTTTTCTGAGGTGTTTCGTGTATTTTAACTCCTTCTCTAATGTGCGATTTGCAAATATTTCCTCTCACTCCATAGTTGTCTTTTCATTTTGTTGATAGTTTCAGGCCATTTTTCTTTGGGATGTGGATGCAAAAGTCCCCAGTAAAATACTGGAGAATTAAATATACCAACTATAAAATGATAATTATATAAACACAACCAAGTGTTATTAATCCCAGAAATACAAAATTGATTTAGCTAACATAATTAATTAATACTATATCAATAGATAGGTAACTCAAAAGTACTTAATTATGTCAATAGAAAAAAAATTATTTCTTAACATGAAAAACCCCTGCATGGTAAAAATGCTCAATAAATGCACAATAGAAGGGGACTTCACCCTGATAAAGAGCACATATACCTCTTCATTTTGTTGATTGTTTCCTTTGCTGTGTGGAAGCTTTTGAGTGTGGTGTAGTCCCAGGTTTCTATCTTAGTTTTATCGTCTGTGATTTTGGTGTCTTCTATGAAATCATGGCCAAGACCAGGCAAAACCAATACAATATTGTAAACTAATTAACCTCTAATTAAAATAAGTAAGTTTATATTTTAAAAAATAAATAAATAAAAAGTTTTACCCTGATTTCTTTGAGATGTTTTATGACACAATTCTGTTTGTCTTGCTAACAAACAGAATATTATTTGGCCTTTAAATGAGAGCAAATCCTGTCATTTGGGACAATATGGGTAAGCATACAAATATTAAGATACTAAACAAGTGGAATAATCCAGTTACAGAAGGACAAATACTGCACGATTACAATTATCTGAGGTCCTAAAATAGTCAAAATCATAGAAGCAGAGAGTAGAAGGAATGGTAGTTGTCAGAGGCTGTGGGAGGGGGGAATTGTTCTTCGATAGGTACAGGTTTATTTTTTCAAGATAAATAAGGCTATAGTTAACACTATGATATTATACATTTTAAAATATGTTGAAGGGGAAATTTCAGGAGGTATAGTGAATAAGAATCCACTTGCTAGTGCACGGGACATGAGTTCAATCTGTGGGCTGGGAAGACTCACATGCCTTGGAGCAACTAAGCCTGCGTGCCACAACTACAGAAGCCCAGGCACTCTAGGGCCCAAGAGCCGCAACTGCTGAAGCCCATGTGCTGCAGCTGCTGAAGCCCGTGCACCTAGAGCCTGTGCTCTACAAGAGAAGCCACTGCAGTGAGAGGCCTATGCACCACCATGAAGAGCAGCCCCCACTGGCTGCAACTAGAGAAAGCCCACAAGCAGCAGTGAGGACCTATTGCAACCTGTATATCTGTATATACGTTGAAGGGATAGATTTTATATGAGATGTCCATTGAAAAAACTACAAAAGAGCATATGGAAATTTTTGGAGATGGGTCTATTGGATCAGTGCCTTAAGGTTCTGGTAGTATCATATGTATATGCATGTATACAATCTCAACAAAACATATACACTAAATGTGTACAGTTTTGTGTATCAGTAAAGCTTGGAAGAAAAGTTATGAGCAACCTAGATTACATATTCAAAAGCAGAGACATTACTATGCCGACTAAGGTGCGTCTAGTCAAGGCTATGGTTTTTCCAGTAGTCATGTATGGATGTGGAGCTGGACTGTGAAGAAGGCTGAGCGCCGAAGAATTGAGGATTTTGAACTGTGGTGTTGGAGAAGACTCTTGAGAGTCCCTTGGACTGCAAGGAGATCCAACCAATCCATTCTGAAGGAGATCAGCCCTGGGATTTCTTTGGAAGGAATGATGCTAAAGCTGAAGCTCCAGTACTTTGGCCACCTCATGCGAAGAGTTGACTCATTGGAAAAGACTCTGATGCTGGGAGGGATTAGGGGCAGGAGGAGAAGGGGACAACAGAGGATGAGATGGCTGGATGGCATCACCAACTTGATGGACATGAGTTTGGGTGAACTTCAGGAGTTGGTGATGGACAGGGAGGCCTGGCGTGCTGCGATTCATGAGGTCGCAAAGAGTCGGACACGACTGAGCGACTGAACTAAACTGAACTGAACCGAAAGCTAGAAAAAAGCATATATGAAAAACGTCTATGATCGCTTCTGAGCTTTGTTGGTTTGTCTTTTTGTTCGTGGTGTAGAGTGGAGATCCAGAAAACTTTTCGTGTTCATTTATTTGTTCAAGCATCATTTCTTAAAGGCTTGCTTTCCCCCACAGAATTTTTCTTGTCTCCTTGGTTAAAAATCAATTGACCATAACTTTAGGGTTTACTTTTGTGATCTCAATTTTATTCTTTCAAACTAGTATTAGATGTTTAATATTTGTATACATGGTGTATACATGAGTGTCTTTTGAAAACTGTTTCTGTAAATAAATTCCACAATTAAAATTTTTAAAGGAAAAATAAAGAATGGAACACATGGGGACAAAGAGAAAGCAGAGTAGCTCATAAAATTTGGTAGCAAGAGAGAGAAATATAATGAAGAGGAAGAAATTAAAGATATTCATAGAAGCCAAGTCTTTCACTAGATATGAGGACATGAGATTCCTTGTGAAAATGAAAGGTTTGGCTTTGAGGCAGGAGAAGGCCATGCTCTGCAGAAGGAAAAATGCAGAGTTTGGGGATAAAGATACAGGGGAATAAAAAACAAGATCTCCATTGTTATTTGTCCCTTAACTGATGTAAGTAACCAGCAGGAGGACACATATGAGAGGCAGTGTTTTAAGTGTGAGGAGAGAGGACTGGGTACAAAAATTGGATGACTGGTTCCCTCCCCCCCTTAAAGACACAGCATATATCAACCTGCAAATATAGTACAACTGCCAGAGAATTCCAAGGATTCACTTGGTAGTTACTGTAGGGTAAGGGAGTTAGAGAAGGCAAGGTTCAGAAAAAGAATGAGACCAGCACTTTACAGGATCAGTTCAGTTCAGTCGCTCAGTTGGGTCTGACTCTTTCGACCCCATGAATCACAGCACGCCAGGCCTCCCTGTCCATCACCAACTCCTGAAGTTCACTCAGACTCACNGTCCGACTCTTTGCGACCCCGTGGACTGTAGCCCACCAGGCTCCTCCGTCCATGGGATTCTCCAGGCAACAATACTGGAGTGGATTGCTATTTCCTTCTCCAGGGAATCTTCCTGACCCAGTGATCGAACCCAGGTCTCCCGCATTGCGGGCAGACGCTTTAACCTCTGAGCCACCAGAGCCCTTTAAGACAGGTAGAGGGGAATTTAATTTTCCTTTCCTGTATACCTCTATAGGATTTACAACGTGGTTTGTGATGTGACTTCCCTGGTGGCTCAAAGGGTAAAGCATCTGCCTGCGATGTGGGAGACCCAGGTTCAATTCCTGGGTTGCGAAGCTCTCCTGGAGAAGGAAATGGCAACCCACTCCAGTACCCTTGCCTGGAGAATCCCACGGACAGAAGAGCCTGGAGGGCTACAGTCCATGAGGTCGCAAAGAGTCGGACACAACTGAAAGACTTCACTTTTCACGTTTATAATGAGACTCATTCATATCACATTATAAGAACTTCATTTTTCTGATTCCTTTTGTTGTACATTGATCAATGTCTCTGCATCACCCCCACTTAATATTATACACATTTGAAGGCAGTTTTTAAGTGTTAGACTATTTGGATTGCCTGGTATTCTTTTATATTGGATAAGATGTATAACATTCCATTCTCTATTGAAATATTATCAACTGTTTTCTATCAAGCTTCATCATTGTGTATCATTCACACATCGAAAAAACTCATCTTTGTCTTATTTAATACAAAATATCTTATTAACAGAATTATTAAGTGAAGTACTTTTGCTTTAAGAAAAAATTCACAATAGTCATTTATATGTTTGAACATGATATAAATTTAAATACATGTTTCTCCAGCTATCTAATATTTTATATGGTTTCAGGTTTTGAAATGAACTAGTTTAATTTCCAATGTAACTTTTATGTCATGGTTTTATCTGATATATTTTGGCCACAGAGGATTTTGAAATCATTTTCAGAACATTTTTAGTGGTTCAACTGTTTCATTCCCCAAACTATTTATTTTTCTTATGCTGCATAATAATATTTTATTATGTTCTTTTGTGGCTTTTTTATGACATATTCTGAAACAAAATCATTTTATTGTCATTCATTTTGTTGATATCAATATTGAACAATAAGAAGAATGTAATGACCTGTTTTAATAAGTCTGTTATAAACATTCACGTATCATAATCTCTATTATGATTTGATATTTGTAAGTGGAACTAGATGGTTTATGAAGAGTAAATAACTGAGTAGTATGATATTTGAAACTTCAGATATAAAATAAATAAATGTGTATGAAACTAAGAAAGTGAACATGAAACACACTGGTGGTCGCAGCTTCTTAGTTTCTGAGCAATGACTGCAAGTCCATTAGATTCTTTAAGGCACTGGATTTCATGAGCAGTTAGTGCTAATGGCTTTGTGCTGTAAGAGATCTTTGGATACTTACAGTCATGGCAATAAACTTTAGATAATAATAAAGCTACACTTGATAAATCTGACTGATGTTTGTGAAGAATATGGTGAAAGAATAATTGTAAAGTAATTATGGCTAATTCTATATAAGAAGTTATAGCAAGAACAAATTCCTGGTGTGAACCACCAAATGTGTTTAGAGTGAATGCTGCTGCTGCTGCTGTTGCTTAGTTACTGCAGTCCTGTCTGACTCTGTGCAACCCCATAGACGGCAGCCCATCNACTGATGTTTGTGAAGAATATGGTGAAAGAATAATTGTAAAGTAATTATGGCTAATTCTATATAAGAAGTTATAGCAAGAACAAATTCCTGGTGTGAACCACCAAATGTGTTTAGAGTGAATGCTGCTGCTGCTGCTGTTGCTTAGTTACTGCAGTCCTGTCTGACTCTGTGCAACCCCATAGACGGCAGCCCATCAGGCTCCCCAGTTCCTGGGATTCTCCAGGCAAGAACACTGGAGTGGGTTGCCATTTCCTTCTCCAGTGCATGAAACTGAAAAGGGAAAGTGAAGTCCCTCAGTCGTGTCGGGACCTTAGCGACCCCATGGACTGCAGCCTACCAGGCTCCTCTGTCCATGGGTTTTTCCAGGAAAGAGTATGGGAGTGGAGTGCATTGCCTTCTCTGTAGAGTGAATGAGCAGATAACAAATATTAATGATCATTACATAACTTTAGGAGAAGGCAGTGGCACCCCACTCCAGTACTCTTGCCTGGAGAATCCCATGAACGGAGGAGCCTGGTAGGCTGTAGTTCATGGGGTCGTGAAGAGTCGGACACGACTGAGCGACTTCACTTTCACTTTTCACTTTCATGCATTGGAGAAGGAAATGACAACCCACTCCAGTGTTCTTGCCTGGAGAATCCCAGGGACGGGAGAGCCTGGTGGGTTGCCGTCTTACGGAGTCACAGAGAGTCGGACACGACTGAAGTGACTTAGCAGCAGCATGTAACTTTGAAAGATGTGGTTAGAAGGAATTGAATGACACAGGCTATGTAACATATGCATATGAAAGGCAGTCAAAATCAAGCAAAAAAAAAATCTCAAAATGCCAAGTGTATTATTTTAAATATATGATGTATCATCAGTAAGGATTCCTACTTCTAGTAAAGTTCAAAAATTAGTAATAGCCCCAGAAAGTAATTTTGTCCTCCTTTTGCATCCTTCTCTTTCAAATAGAAAATGACAGTAAAGGAATGTATGATAGGACCAAAATGAAGTTTTACTATCAAGTGTTAGAATATATAATTATATATCATCCTTCCAGCAGAGAAGGAAATATTATACAGCTACCTTCATGTGCAGAGTATTTTGGTAGTATCTCTCTTCATTGGAACCTCATCTCTTTGTAAGAGGATCACAAAAGTTCTGAATCTGAGTTACATTAACAAAACAGAGAGTATTTGAACTCAAAAAACTCCTTCCAGCAATGTGTGTGTTTATGTATAAAGATAGATAAATTTATTTATATGTTTACTTTTGAAGAAAAGGCCAGCTTTTATTGTGAAAGATTCTAAATCCAGGGCCTAAAGGTGGACCTCAGAGGGTAACTGGGCCACAGAAATTCACTTGAAAGAGTGTGTGTGTGTGTATGTGTGTGTAGAGGAATTAATTTTTCTAAAGAGATACATCTTTCATTAAAGCCCCAGAGTGTATTTATGATATGACCACACAGATGGAGAAAAATTTAATTATTAAGTGAGCACTTCTAATTTTATTGTATAGTCATGACCACTATCTAACTCCTAAAACATTCCATCATCCTCAGTTAAAACTTTGTACCTATTAAACAGTAACTTCCCAATGTCTTCTCCTCACAGTCCATTGTAACCTCTACTACACTTTGTCTCTATAAATTTGGCTATTATAGAAACCTTATAAATGCAATCATGTAATGTTTATCCTTCTATATATGACATTTCACAGAGCACATTTTTTCAATACCAATCTACTATAGCATATGTCAAACTTTCATTTCTTTTTGTGACTGAATAACATTTCATTTTATGTGCATATTCCATTTTATTTCTAACTTTTTGCTGTTATGAATAATGCTTCTATGAACACTGGGTTACAAATGCCTGTCTGAGTCCATGTTTTTAGCTATTTTGGCTATATATCTAGGAGCAGAATTGCTGCATCTTATGGTGATTTTTTTTAACTTTTTGAGAAACCATCAAACTGTTTACCACATCTGCTGCATTATTTTAATTCTTACCAGCAAGCACTAGGGTTTCAGTGACTCTACATCTTCACCAACACTGTTATCATCTTTTTTTCCCTTATTATATGAGGCTTGGTATGAAGTAGTATCTCACTGCAGTTTTGACTTGCATTTTCTAATGGCTAGATGGCATCACCGACTTGATGGGCGTGAGTCTGAGTGAGCTGCGGGAGTTGGTGATGGACAGGGAGGCCTGGCGTGCTGTGATTCATGGGGTCGCAAAGAGTCGGGCATGACTGAGCAACTGAACTGAACTGAACTGACCTGAATGACAATATGAAGCATCTCTTCATGTACTTGGTGGCCATTTTTATATCTTTTTGGTGAAATGTCTATTAGAGTTCTTCATCCATTTTTTTCATTGTTAAATTGTAGGAATCTTTATATATATATATATATATGAAATCTAACTTATTTATTGTTTTCTTTTGGTGACTATGCTTTTGGTGCCATGTTCATGAAATTATCACCAAATTCAGTGTCATGAGAATATTCCATAATGTTTTCTTCTAAGAGTCTTAAAATTTTAACTCTTAAATTTACACCTTTTTTTGTATTTAAAGTTAATATTTACACATGATTTAAGGTTAAGATTTAATTTAATGTATGTGGATATCCAGTTATTGAAAGCAAGGTTTTGAAGTTTTAAACTATTATTATAAAGCTCTTTCTCTCTTCCATTCTGTTAAACTTTGTATCATAAATTTTGAGGATCCATGACTAGAAGCATTAATATTCATGACTGTTATGTCTTTTTGCTGTATAGAATACTTATTAATGTATAAGGTCCTTGTCTCATTACTTTCTTGAAATAAAAGTTATTTTTTTTTTCAGATATTAGCATGGCTAACCTGGTTACTACCTATCTTTTTCCAATCTTTCACCATTAGTCTTTTTTTTTAAATGTTAGATTATTTTTTGTTCCTTGTAATATACCATTCATTTTTAAAATTCATATATTTTTCTGTTTACACACTATATTCATTATATTTAAAATCACCACAGTTTCTAATTCAGAAGATTGGAATTAAGACTAATTTAATTTCTTAAGATAGAAATGTTAACAGGATGCTTGGGGCTGGTGCACTGGGATGACCCAGAGAGATGATATGTGGAGGGAGGTGGGAGGAGGGGGTTCAGGATTGGGGACTCATGTACACCCGTGGCGGATTCATGTCAATGTATGGCAAAACCAATACAGTATTGTAAAGTAGAATAAAAAAATTTTTTTTTTAAAAACATAGAAATGTTTACATGTTTAGATTTAAAACTCAAGTGATTCCAATTATAAAATACATTGTGTCAAATGTTTTATTTAAGTTGAAGCTAGCTGTAGATGAATTATGAGACTCTACTTTTAGAAATAATTGTTAGAAGAGATTGAGAGTAACAATATACTAACAGATTGAAAGCACTGAAAAATAATAGGTATTAATACATGACTTGTCTTTGTGCTTACATTTTACGTCTTGAAAATGATTATTTTAACATTTCAGGACTACATACTGTAGCTACCTAGTTTCTCAAAAGTTTTGTGTTAAGCTAGCATTTTGTTATATTGTCTATTAAAACAAAAAAGTAGAGACAATTTTCCTTTGAGTGTGTTACTCAAACTCTATCCTATTAATGACTTTCGGGTTGGCCTTATTTGTCGTCACCAAGAATGCCTGTGAAAACTAGTTTTATTCATTTTTCTCTTCATCAGTGGCCAATTTACATCCATTATTGACTTTGAATTATTGAGAAACATGAAAAAATGGAAAATAAATTAATATGATTCAGATATTATAGTGAATATACCTCTTGTACTAGACATTTCAAACATACATACATGGGAAATACTGAACTGTTATTACACTACAACAAGGTATCATAATTTTCTCATTAACATTTTCTTCCTTTTTTATCACACATATCACCAAATACATTATAGGAAATTTTCCTAAAGTTACATACATTGAAAAACAATCATAGGTCATTGGACTATAGCTCTATCTGAAGGCTGCTAAAAAGATCTTCCTTTAATGGCAAACAGCTTTTACTAACTTCCTGGGATTCCAGAAATGCTAATCAGCAGTTCTAGTCTGCAGCACATTTATTACACCCTGACATGCTGAAGACAGCCAGTTACAAATAGAACTGCCTCTTGAAAAATGCTGCTCCAGTGTTTTATAATAAAGTGCACCAATTACATGCATTCATTAGGACAAACTGCTTGTCTTTTCCCATATTAGAGCTTTTTAAAAAGCACAATGTATTTCATAGTTCACCCTGCTCTGTATTATTATTAATTGAACATAGCAGATTACAGAGCTTTTATCCAATAACTGTAAATACATAATGAATAATATTTCCTTGGAGACTGCCAGGTCTGCAAAAGCTTACTTGGTTTCATACCATAAGATAAATAAGACAGAAGTCTTATTATCTTCCAAATGCTTCCCAGATACTTGAGAGACAACATTGCAATAAATAACAACATTGACTTACAATTTATAGTTGTCATTTCATTAAAAAAATTTAGACACCTCTCTTAAAATAGACTCAATTAGGAATAAAGATTCATAATTTTACATATACTATTCTTAAAGTGATATTTATCTTATCTACTTTACTTCCACGTATAAGTTAATACTCTTTTCAATAAAGTTCTGAGGTTCTAAGTTTCCAAAATGGAAAACAGAATCAAATGTTGATTGTGGACAAGAATGGCTCTCAGGGTGCAGAGGTTATAAGATTATCATACAACACAGTGAATAGAATAGAGCAAGATTGATTGGGCTGCTTTTTCTGCTGGCAAGAACATTATTTCTCAGTTTCCTACTTATACATAAACACATGGGCTAACTGGCAATACTCAATTCCCCTCTACAATGGATACAATTTGCATGAGGACCCTGATCTGTATTATAACCATTTAGACATCTCTTTGAATGCAAAAGCACTAGAGATGAAAATATTTTTGGCCACTCACTTTTATCTATTCATAATTTATACCGTTTGTTTTCTTATTCATTACTGGAAAATGGAAATATTTAACTCCCATAATGTTTTTAGGTTGACTTCAAACTGAATGGAAAAAGAATAGAGAAAGCATGATAGTTAATAGAAAGAATAATCTTACATAATTTTATATATTTTCCAGAACACACCATTTAGGTGTTCTGAGTGAAAGCCTGATTTTTGTTTTAGTATTATAATTATTTTAATTTATTTTGCAGAAAGATAACTTTCTGAGTTGCTATCATTTATTAAAGCAGTACTTTTCACAAATCCCAGTGGCACCATCTATTATTATAAAAATATATTCACTGTCACAAGTCTGCTCTAACATTTTTATTATAAATAACAGTAAGAAATGTATCTGGAATAAAAATGTAAAAATTATACAAATAATATCCCAGGTTGGTGTTAAAGACATTTTACAGTTGCCTATGTCATGGAAACCAGTATCAGAATGGATTCACTGATAAACTCATATCAGTGCCAAAATAAACAATTTGTATGGGCACACTGGCTATGTTGACTAGATAGTAATAAATGCATATATAAAACAAGTAGAGATTTCACAAACTATGAAATGCAAAATATTAGTAGCTCAGTCATGTCCGATTCTTCCCAACCCCATTGACTAAAGCCTGCCAGGCTCCTCTGTCCATGGAATTCTCCAGGCAAGAATACAGGAGTGGGTAGCCATTCCCTTCTTCAGGGGATCTTCTGGACCCAGGGATTAAACCTACATCTCCTACATTGCAGGCAGATTCTTTACCATCTGAGCCACCAGGGAAGCCCCTCATAAACTATACTTATGTTTAATATTGGAAATATACCATTCTTCATTCTATCTACTTTCTCCTATTTGAGTCTAACTTGTTTCATTTTGAAAGGTTAGTCACAAACCACTACATTAATTTCACAATCCACTGAGTTTAGATCTTCAATATAGCAAACACTGCATTAGACAATACCATCAGTAACATTTAGAAAAACCGCTTATCCAAGGACAAGTGTTCCTTTTGTTCTCTTATTTTCACTTACACACAAAATAGTTTAAAAAATAGTCCATTAGTATTTATTGAGTCTGATCTAGGTACTATGTAAGTGATTTGCTATTGTAGCTGTCTTTGTCAGTAAGATTAAACATTTGTTTTTATGTATTTCTTTTGCATTATGGTGTATACATTATTACAGTGTTTAGCTGTATGTACCAATGAAATTCTGGGCTGGAAGAAGCACAAGCTAGAATCAAAATTGCCAGGAGAAATATCAATCACCTCAGATATGCAGATGACACCACCCTTATGGCAGAAAGTGAAGAGGAACTAAAAAGCCTCTTGATGAGAGTGAAAAAGGAGAGTGAAAAGTTTAGCTTAAAGCTCAACATTCAGAAAAGGAAGATCATGGCATCTGGTCCCACCACTTCATGGGAAATAGATGGGGACACAGTGGAAACAGTGTCAGATTTATTTCTTTGGGCTCCAAAATCACTGCAGATGGTGACTGCAGCCATGAAATTAAGACACTCACTCCTTGGAAGGAAAGTTACGACCAACCTAGATAGCATATTCAAAAGCTGAGACATTACTTTGCCAACTAAGGTCCGTCTAGTCAAGGCTATGGTTTTTCCTGTGCTCATGTATGGATGTGAGAGTTGGGCTGTGAAGAAAGCTGAGCACCGAAGAATTGATGCTTTTGAACTGTGATGTTGGAGAAGACACTTGAGAGTCCCTTGGACTGCAAGGAGATCCAACCAGTCCATTCTAAATGAGATCAGCCCTGAGTGTTCTTTGGAAAGAATGATGCTAAAGCTGAAGCTCCAGTACTTTGGCCACCTCATGCAAAGAGTTGACTTATTGGAAAAGACTCATGCTGCGAGGGATTGAGGGCAGGAGGAGAAGGGGACGGCAGACGATGAGACGGTTGGATGGCATCACCGACTTGATGGACGTGAGTTTGAGTGAACTCTGGGAGTTGATGATGGACAGGGAGGTCTGGTGTGCTGCAATTCATGGGGTTGCAAAGAGTCAGACACGACTGAGCGACTGAACTGAACTGAAACAATGAAATATTCAAAATCATAATTTAGGCTCCAGACTCTTTTATAAAAAGTGTTTTTGCATTTTCTTAACCAATTAAGCGTATTTCTGAAAGGGAAATTTCAAGATCTTTTCACTCTTTAAATATATAAGATATTAGATGTATTTTATATTTCTTTAGACAAGTCTACATACGGAAAGATTGTTTTTGTTGTTGAGTCACTCACTGATGTCTGACTCTTTGCAATCTCATGGAAAGATAGAAGCAGAATTAGCTGAGTAATGATTTTCTTAAAAATTGTTTTATTGTGTGCTGTCTATGCTCAGTTGGTAAGCCATGTCCAACTCTTTGAGAAGCTATGAACTGCCAGGTTCCCCGTCCATGGAATTTTCTAGGCAAGGATGACTTTCTTAATAATTGTTTTCTTACTACAGAATAAAATTTAATAAGATATCCTAAATTTAAAAGGCTAGACATTTTATTTTTAACATATCTGTTGAAGTTTATAGCATGAAATTATGATGATTTTTAAAACTTTATTGATTTGGACAATAAATATTTCCTTTTATTTATAGTGTCTGATAGAATTAACATATGCACCTAATTACGATAAAAAAAAATAACATAATAGTGACTGATGAGGCATTGCATATCTTTGTATTTGAACATATTGGAGAAAAACATTGAAAGTAAAACTAATACATAATTGCTGTCATTTTGAATAATGGTGCCCCAGAGAGCCAAGCAGCATCTCCATGTCCTCTTATTTTCAGTTATCTTTAACTTTACTGTTCAGTTCAATTTTATGTCATTCTTCCATGGCTTCTTGACAGAATTTGTTACCACTATTAATTAGACTTGCTTTGTCACTACTCTTCAGATATATGATTTATTTACCATTGATGTGCAAATATCTCACGAAAGACTATACACGAAATGCTAAAAATGTCACGCCACTAGAGGTACTGTAGATCAGGATAATTATCTTAATCTTTAGAAGTTTACAATGTATTTCACGTGTTGAAATAAAAAGGAAATCATTTTCACCCAATATCCAGATAGAAACTAAAAGATATATTAACTAGCCCCCATTTACCTAAAGGAAGCCTTCATCTTGACCACATCTAACAGAATGGCAGCCCAACAATATTCGTAAACAGAATCAACTCCCATGAAGTAGGAAGGGTGCAGGGAGTTGAAAGTGAAAGCAGTTCTTAAACAAGAAGAAAACACATGACAGAAAATAAGAGAGCAAAACCTTCTGATAAAGATCAGATTTTTACACATTTTGCAAGGACAGAAGCAGAACTTGAATATTTCCTATTAACATCAAAGAAGGTTTTAATACTGGGAAGTGACAGTGCAGAACAGAGAAACCAGGAAATTCATAATAGCCTGAACAGGCTATGGATAAATAAAGAAAAGAAATACGGAATGGTTAGAATAGAAACAATTCACTTAGCTGTAGTGATGCTGTAATGAAGAAAAATTGGAAATTTATATCATAAGAATTGTGTATCATGAATAATTTATCTTATACAAATTTGCTTAACTTGACTGACAGTAAATTGGAAATAATCCTCATGCATTGGTGAGAGTTCAGTAATGTGCTGCAAATCCTGTTGACATCTTAATACTGTGAGGCCTCCTTAGTTAAAGCCTCCTTTTGCCACTGCAAATAGATGAATCTCAGAGCTGTTCTATCCTCTTTCACTGCCACAGTTTCATTGCAGATTCTGAACGCAAAGAAAGCAGACTAGGTAAAAGGCACTGCTGTCTGTAGAATTGTTATGGTAATATAAAAGATCTACATAGGTTAGGGGCAAATACAAATAATACATATAAGTCATTTAAACCAATGATGCAGCTGCCTCAGTGACTGGCATAAAGGGAAGGTGGTTTGAAAGAGTCTTTATTATTATAATTTTGAAAATATACCTTTCTTGAGCTTGTTTCTGTCTACATTTGGTGTGGGTTAACGCAATACTAAAAAAATACAAAGTAAGGATAACGATGACTAGAGAAATAGCTTTAATATTTGTTAAAAATGCCTTCTGTTCATATGAAGTTCTAAGTTTTAGTGAAAATCCTTAGGATGGTTCACCTTATTTATTCATAATAATATCCTTGTATATATAATCTGTCTTTGCTAATAATGTTCTTCACTATTAATATTTCTCAAAAATACAAATTAAAACAAAATCAATTCTGGTTTCACTCTCGTAATCACTATATGCAATTGCCCTGTGACTCCCTATAGGTTGAACTTGTATCAATGTCTTGATGAATCCTCTCAGCTATTTTAGAATCTCATCTGTAAGAATGGCCACATCCTGCTCCTTGGCCACCACTCACTGGAAAATATTTTCTAAATATCCCACTTTCATTCATGCCTACATGCCTTAGCATGCATGTTGAATTTTCCTGAGTCCGTTTTCCTCATTTTCTTAAGTACTATCCTTCCTTCAATCCAAATAATATATGAAACTGTCATTTATTATTGTATATATAATTATGCTGCTGTTAAGTTGCTTCAGTCATGTCTGACTCTGTGCGACCCCATAGACAGCAGCCCACCCCAGTCACCCCCATCCCTGGGATTCTTCAGGCAAGAACACTGGAGTGGGTTGCCATTTCCTTCTCCAATGCATGAAAATGAAAAGTGAAAGTGAAGCTGCTCAGTCGTGTCCGACTCTTCGCAATTCCATGGACAGCAGCCTACCAGGCTCCCCTATCCATGGGATTTTCCAGGCAAGAGTATTAGAGTGGGTTGCCATTGCCTTTTCCATATATAATTATAAATAGTTATAATTCATATATAACTATAGTTGATAATATCAATTATCAGTAACATTTGTTTTCAACCAGTAGATTATTCAAGAATGTGTTTAATTAATTTTTACATTCTTATGCAAACCAAAACATTCAATAGCATTTGGTTCATTCTAAATTATGGATTGACTAAATTCTCATCACCTGCTCTTCTGGAAATCTTTAACATTTTAATCGTTCAGAAGTGCAAGATGTGTTCATGCCAGCAATCTTAATCCTGAACCTTCAAGCAAACCAATAACCAACCAACCAAACAAACAAGAAAACCAAAGGCCTCTGAATGGTCTACACATTAAGGGTACAATGTTTTCCAATTTGTTATTTGGAACTTTTCTTTCTTACCTTTCTTAGTTTGAAAATATATGCAGCTCCAAATACTTATTTCAAAGTCTTCTGGAAATAATGATAGCTCTGCATTTGAAAACACTAATTTGCTTATCTCATCAGCAACTCAGCAGCTATATGAAGTTGATGCTGTTAGTATCCACTATATCAAATTTGAGTTGATTCTATTAATTGATCATTTACTCAATTGCAAGGTAATCTCAGATCTTAAAATTTACTCAGATTCATTAAATTTATCTAGTTCATAAAAATAAATGCATCTTGCTCCCTCAGTTCAGCTCAGTTCAGTTGCTCAGTCGTGTCCGACTCTTTGTGACCCCATGAATCACAGCACACAGGCCTCCCTGTCCATCACCAACTCCCCAGAGTTCTCTCAAACTCACGTCCCTCGAGTCGGTGATACCATCCAGCCATCTCTTCCTCTGTCATCCCCTTCTCCTCCTGCCCCAATCCCTCCCAGCATCAGAGTCTTTTCCAATGAGTCAACTCTTCTCATGAGGTGGCCAAGGTATTGGAGTTTTAGCTTTAGCATCAGTCCTTCCAATGAACACCCAGGACTGATCTCCTTTAGAATGGACTGATTGGATCTCCTTGCAGTCCAATGAACTCTCAAGAATCTTCTCCAATACCACAGTTCAAAAGCATCAATTCTTCAGTGCTCAGCTTTCTTCACAGTCCAACTCTCACATCCATACATGACCACTGGAAAAACCATAGCCTTGACTAGATGGACCTTTGTTGGCAAAGTAATGTCTCTGCTTTTCAATATGCTATCTAGGTTGGTCATAACTTTCCATCCAAGGAGTAAGTGTCTTTTAATTTCATGGCGGCAATTATCATCTGCCATTATTGCTCCCTAAACTTGGTCAAATCTTTCAACATGCATACCAATCAATTTGTCAACTCAGCACATTTTCAACAGGTAATTATGAGACTAGTTTCTTAACAATAGGAGAATAATAAGCCATCTAGAATGTACTGCTTAAAAAATAACCAGTTCTGAAGAAAGATATGCTTCTACTCCATAAGCATAACTTTTTCCACGCTTTTTAAATTTGATTTTTTCGTTGGAGAATAATTGCTTTACAATGTTGTGTTGGTTTGTGCTGTACAATACATATATGGGACCTAGAAAAAGTTACTGATGAATCTATTTTCAGGGAAGGAATAGAGATGAAGATGCAGAGAATGGACTTGTGGACATGAGCATATTTTTTTGCACAAACATGTTAAGCTCATATATACGTAAGACAGAGTTATAAGGCATATTTGTTTCACATGTGTCACATTCAGACTTGGACATTTTTATAACCTAATACATTTATCATCTGTTATCGGAGTGCACTATCACTTACTTATTTTGCTTTTTATTAATTTTCCCTTTCTGATATTTCTATATCCTACAATATTAAAAAGTAGCAACCAAATAAAATTTCTTATTTTAAAATTACATATACTACAACATTTATAAATATCATAAAAATTAAAGCAGAATGAATACACATATTTTAAGACTACTTACACAAATAATTCGACACAGAGAATTTAATTCTACATGTAGAATCAAGAATGCCTTGGTAAATTAATGTAATGGTAAATTACTTACTCATGTTGAAAGCATTAGCCACTCAGTCATGTCCGACTCTTTGCAACCCCATTGACTGTAGCCCACCAGGCTCCACCATCCATGGGATTTTCCAGGCAAGAATACTGGAGTGAGTTGCCAGATCCTTCCCCAGAGAATCTACCTGACTCAGGGATCTTCCTGACCAAGCGATTGAACCTGGGTCTCCTGCATTACAGGCAGATGCTTTACCATCTGAGCTACCAAGGAAGGGCCTTTCTTGTTCGTGTTGAAGTGTCCATTTTTATAAATAGCCTCATATTTTTGTCTTAGAATTTCTCAAGTTTGATAATTAATTTCGCTTTAAGATAAAAAAATCATCCTTTCAACTCCAAATTCGTCACTGTATACTTATATAACATGTAATATACATATATATTATATATCCAAGACCCACTTTATCTATTAGTCATTTAATGGATGTTAGTGACTTTCATTTAGAGTGAAAATATAAGGGGAAGAGCAGGATAGGCCCAGCTGTAAAAATTATTAACTTTTTCTGTTTTATAAATACAGATTTTAACCTACCTAAGGTACACATTGGAGAAGGAAATGGCAACCCACTCCAGTACTCTTTCCTGGAAAATCCCATGGATGGAGAAGCCTGATAGGCTACAGTCCATGGGGTTGCAAGAGTCGGACTCGACTGAGTGACTTCACTTTCAAGGTACACATAAATGAATAATTCTCCAGAAAAATTTTATATGTGTTTCAGCATCTTTGTTGTTCAGGAATCTGGTTTGGGGTTCAATTAGAGCCCATTTAAAAGCTTCAGAAAATGGATCACTAGACAGCCTGAGACTGAAGATATGGGAAAGACAAGAAATAAATGACCAAAGTGAGGTTCTTGAGAAGGAAACAAAGACAGAAATCAGAAGCTGGTTAGAAGAAATCAACCTGAGAAGCAAGAGAAGAATATTATACATTGTAATAAAGAATAGAGAAATGAATGTGTTGGTGTAAGTAAACTTCTTGGTTCAGAAGAGCAGTGTGAGGTGATTACTATGTTGTTGCTTATCATTTCTTTTTGGAGTAAAAAATGGAATTATTTTCTTAGAGTTTCAGGTAAATATAGATGATGTTTGAAATACTGACGAAAGGCAGGAAGGAAGGAGAGGAGGGAGAGAGAGCGTGCAAAGAAAGGAAATAAAGGAGGACAGAGGGAGAGGAGGAGGGAGTATTTTTGCTGGGAAAGTCCCATAGACAGAGGAGCCTGGCAGGCTACAATCCATAGGGCCACAAAGAGTCAGTCAAGACTAAAATGACTGAGCATGGCATATGGCACGTTTCCATCAATGAATGTTTTATTATGTCTAATTTTTACTTCAATTGAAAGTTTCAATTTTTAAGCATCAACATCTCATAACTTCACTATAATTTTGTTAATAAAATATCCAATAAGTAAGCTTTAACTTTCCACCTGATATTATTTCTCAAATTTGAGAAATTTCCAGACATGACATTTGCCCAGAGAGTGTCCAGACATGGTAATAGTGTCCCTATGTACAGTCATTGAGAGTACTTGGTTCCTCTGTGTGTGTGTGTGTTTGTGTATTTAAAGTTTTCCTATCAATTATTTAATATAGGCTGTTGTTACTGTGAGGACATTAGGAAAGAAATAATTTCAAAGTTGGTATTTGGAAATTTTGTGAAATATAGTTGTCTAAAGTCATTTTTACTTCATCTAGGTCCCTTAAAACCCACAAAAAATGAGGGAAAAAACCCCAATATTTAAAAGAAAACTGTTCCGTGAAACAAAGAAACAACTAAAGAAATTAAAGCTATAGAGTATTCTTGTCAAATTTTGTGGTCGGTTCACTAAAGTAGCAAAGGATATGTCAAAAACCCCCAAAATCTAATGTAATACAGAACAAAAGGCACACTTTTCTAGAAATCAGTAGTAGTCTTGAAAACTCCATCTAAAATTCCATTGATTAGAATAGAATGTCTTAGAAGTCTGATTAAATCATGAAATGAGACATTTCTCTGTAGAAGAGAGAATGGTGCAAGGGTAAATACTATGCTTAAATGAAATTTCTATTTTCAGGTTAGCAGCCTAGCCAGATGTGTATAAAAGTGGAAGGCAAGCAGAGATAAGGAAGAAACACAAAATGTCCTTGTGATTTTAATGGCTTTACTTTCTGGAGCACCAATCTTTGAAACACCAATCTTAGGAAACACTAAGAAAATTACAGATTTAATGGGAAAGAAAATAGATTTCCCTGCAATAAAACTTTTCAGTAAATTGATGACTATAGTTAAAAGTAAGTAATGTCCTCCAAGATACAATTACATATATTATAAAAATTCAAAGATTTATAGCAGAGAAGGATTATTCAAAGACATGATTCCAATTAATAACAACAAAATTAAGGACATATTGTATTACTAAAGAAATCAAAGTTGAAAACACACATTGACTAGCTCAATGAGGAGGCAATTTCAAAAAATTTAAAAACAAGTCGATAAAATATAAAAATGAAGAAGGAAAAAACTATGGAGATTGCTATAACATTAAAAGTCTAAAACAATAGAAGCAGAAACAGGTGAAATACCTATTGAAAGCCATACCAAATGGTGGGGAAAAGTCAGAAGATATAAATATAAATAAATATTAAATTGCAGAACTGGAAGACAAACAAGTTCCAATGTACACAAAATAGGAGTCTCAAATAAGAGAACAGAATATAATACAAAAAATAAAAAAAAAAGAAAATATGAGGAACTATCTTAAAAATAATATGAACATTACAATAAAAAAGGTCAATCTTCTACCTAAGTTAATGCAAGAAAAACAATATTAAAATAAACTCATTAATTACTCAAGTTTTATATAGGAGATAAAAAAATAAGCTTACCTACAAAGAAGTGTTATTAATCTGATCTCATATTTTTCCATTGTAGAATTAAATATTTCCATATTTCAGAGANAACATTACAATAAAAAAGGTCAATCTTCTACCTAAGTTAATGCAAGAAAAACAATATTAAAATAAACTCATTAATTACTCAAGTTTTATATAGGAGATAAAAAAATAAGCTTACCTACAAAGAAATGTTATTAATCTGATCTCATATTTTTCCATTGTAGAATTAAATATTTCCATATTTCAGAGAAGCAACATTTATAATGTTATGAAGGAAATAAAGTCCTAAGACTTTTACATGAATTCAAATTTTGCTTCAATATAAAGAACATGTAAAATTAAAAGGATTCAATAATAAAATACTTATCTAAGCTTTCTGCATGCATCCATATTTGAAATTGTCTCCAAATTGCCTTTAATTTTGAGAAATATCTTTGAAAATAAAGTTTATGTTCTTAGAATATAATCAGAAATCATACATTGTTTTCTCAGTATTTAGAAATATATATATAACCTAAATTTCAAGAATTCTATTTCTAGATATAAATTATAAACTCTTATGAAGATGAATAAATATTTATTGCATAATTTCAGAAAGAGGATAATATTCAAATGGCTAAATAATCAGTCATATTTAAA